>CAJHNH020001020.1:104734-129734 GCA_905116865.2 Candidula unifasciata
GCGCAAACACACACATACACACAAACGAACCCACAGAGACATAGATACACACCCACAGACACATAATACAGATATCCTTACACACAGAGAAGCACGTATACACAGGCATTCACGCCAACACACATATACACACAGGCACATGCACACAAACACAAATACACATGTAGACACATACACACAGTTATACACGCACACACAAACGCCCAAACACACACATAAACACAAACACACATAAACACAAACACACATACACACACACATACATAGATACACACGCACAGACACCCAAACTAACACACGCAGACACAAAGTTATACACAAACAAACACACACAGACACATACACAGAGACGCAAACCATGCACACGTAGATACATTGGCATACATACACACAAACACAGTCAATCGCTCACATATACACACAGACACATACAAACACAGACACACTGAAGACACGCATGCAGACACTCACACACACATAGACACATCACAAACATAACAAAGCGCCGCACACACAAAGAAACACACGCATACACAAACAGACACGTAGACACAGACACGCCTACACAGAGACATAATCACACACAATCCCACAGACACACAGTCACACGTACATGTAGACGTACAGGCGCACATACACACATTCACGCAACTTTAACAATTACCGATACACACACTCATACATACACAAACACGCCTACACATACATACCACACATTTACATACCACACACATACATACCACACATTTACATGCTGCACGTACATACACATCGTATACACCTTTTCAAATTATAAATTGATAATGTAAATGGATTATTAATTACATTTAAGGTGGCATATAATCACTTGCAAGCATGAAATGAAAAAGTTTGCGGTTAAATGAATAGGAACTTTTCGTATTTTTCAGATCAATTGGTAGCTGGTTCCATAAATGAGAAAGAAAGAAAGAAAGAAAGAAAGAAAGAAAGAAAGAAAGAAAGAAAGAAAGAAAGAAAGAAAGAAAGAAAGAAAGAAAGAAAGAAAGAAAGAAAGAAAGAAAGAAAGAAAGAAAGAAAGAAAGAAAGAAAGAATGAGAAAAAAAAGAAAGACAGAAAAAAAAAAATAGAGAAACAAAGATAAGACCAAATGCAGTTTGCGAGGTGCACACACTAGAGTTACTGATGTTAGCAAGGTGCACACACTAGAGTTACTGATGTTAGCAAGGTGCACACACTAGAGTTACTGATGTTAGCAAGGTGCACACACTAAACAGTTACTGGTTTTAGCAAGGTGCACACAATAAACAGTTACTGGTGTTAGCAAGGTGCACACACTAAACAGTTACTGGTGTTAGCAAGGTGCACACAATAAACAGTTACTGAGGTTAGCAAGGTGCACACACTAGAGTTACTGATGTTAGCAAGGTGCACACACTAAACAGTTACTGGTGTTAGCAAGGTGCACACACTAAACAGTTACTGGTGTTAGCAAGGTGCACACACTAGAGTTACTGATGTTAGCAAGGTGCACACACTAGAGTTACTGATGTTAGCAAGGTGCACACACTAGAGTTACTGATGTTAGCAAGGTGCACACACTAGAGTTACTGATGTTAGCAAGGTGCAGACACTAAAGAGTTACTGAGGTTAGCAAGGTGCACACAATAAACAGTTACTGGTGTTAGCAAGGTGCACACACTAAACAGTTACTGGTGTTAGCAAGGTGCACACAATAAACAGTTACTGAGGTTAGCAAGGTGCACACACTAAACAGTTACTGGTGTTAGCAAGGTGCACACACTAAACAGTTACTGGTGTTAGCAAGGTGCACACACTAAACAGTTACTGGTGTTAGCAAGGTGCACACAATAAACAGTTACTGAGGTTAGCAAGGTGCACACAATAAACAGTTACTGAGGTTAGCAAGGTGCACACAATAAACAGTTACTGAGGTTAGCAAGGTGCACACACTAAAGAGTTACTGATGTTAGCAAGGTGCACACACTAAAGAGTTACTGAGGTTAGCAAGGTGCACACACTAAACAGTTACTGATGTTAGCAAGGTGCACACACTAGAGTTACTGGTGTTAGCAAGGTGCACACACTAAACAGTTACTGATGTTAGCAAGGTGCACACACTAAAGAGTTACTGATGTTAGCAAGGTGCACACACTAAAGAGTTACTGAGGTTAGCAAGGTGCACACACTAAACAGTTACTGATGTTAGCTAGGTGCACACACTAGAGTTACTGATGTTAGCAAGGTGCACACACTAGAGTTACTGATGTTAGCAAGGTGCACACACTAGAGTTACTGATGTTAGCAAGGTGCACACACTAGAGTTACTGATGTTAGCAAGGTGCACACACTAGAGTTACTGATGTTAGCAAGGTGCACACACTAAAAAGTTACTGATGTTAGCAAGGTGCACACACTAAAGAGTTACTGATGTTAGCAAGGTGCACACACTAAACAGTTACTGGTGTTAGCAAGGTGCACACACTAAACAGTTACTGGTGTTAGCAAGGTGCACACACTAAACAGTTACTGATGTTAGCAAGGTGCACACACTAAACAGTTACTGGTGTTAGCAAGGTGCACACAATAAACAGTTACTGAGGTTAGCAAGGTGCACACACTAAACAGTTACTGATGTTAGCAAGGTGCACACACTAAAGAGTTACTGAGGTTAGCAAGGTGCACACACTAAACAGTTACTGATGTTAGCAAGGTGCACACACTAGAGTTACTGGTGTTAGCAAGGTGCACACACTAAACAGTTACTGATGTTAGCAAGGTGCACACACTAAAGAGTTACTGATGTTAGCAAGGTGCACACACTAAAGAGTTACTGAGGTTAGCAATGTGCACACACTAAACAGTTACTGATGTTAGCAAGGTGCACACACTAGAGTTACTGATGTTAGCAAGGTGCACACACTAGAGTTACTGATGTTAGCAAGGTGCACACACTAAAAAGTTACTGATGTTAGCAAGGTGCACACACTAAAGAGTTACTGATGTTAGCAAGGTGCACACACTATAGTTACTGATGTTAGCAAGGTGCACACACTAGAGTTACTGATGTTAGCAAGGTGCACACACTAGAGTTACTGATGTTAGCAAGGTGCACACACTAAAGAGTTACTGATGTTAGCAAGGTGCACACACTAAACAGTTACTGAGGTTAGCAAGGTGCACACAATAAACAGTTACTGAGGTTAGCAAGGTGCACACACTAAACAGTTAGTGATGTTAGCAAGGTGCACACACTAAACAGTTACTGAGGTTAGCAAGGTGCACACACTAAACAGTTACTGAGGTTAGCAAGGTGCACACACTAAACAGTTACTGATGTTAGCAAGGTGCACACACTAAAGAGTTACTGAGGTTAGCAAGGTGCACACACTAAACAGTTACTGATGTTAGCAAGGTGCACACACTAAAGAGTTACTGATGTTAGCGAGGTGCACACATTAAAGAGTTACTGATGTTAGCAAGGTGCACACACTAAAGAGTTACTGAGGTTAGCAAGGTGCACACACTAAAGAGTTACTGATATGACAAGGTGCACACACTAAAGAGTTACTGAGGTTAGCAAGGTGCACACACTAAAGAGTTACTGATATGACAAGGTGCACACACTAAAGAGTTACTGAGGTTAGCAAGGTGCACACACTAAAGAGTTACTGAGGTTAGCAAGGTGCACACACTAAAGAGTTACTGATATTACAAGGTGCACACACTAAAGAGTTACTGATTCAGGTATCAACCAAACAAGCAGGGAAGACACCTGATTCAGTCTGCCCGTGTCGACAACTCCGGCCGTAATATGGTGGCCTGATCTGTTCCTAGTGAATATATAATGAGACCCTCATTTGAAATGCCCGGAATTGTGGTTGGTGGGCACAGTATAGAGAATTTACGTTATGCCGATGACACAGTCTTGATAGCAACAAGTCAGAAAGAACTACAGGAAATGATAGACATTGTGGTGGTAGAAAGGGGAAGAATGGGCCTCAGTTTGAATAATGGGAAGACATAAGTAATGGATGTATCAAAGAAAATAATAATTTCTAAATGTGTAATTATAGTGTAATTTTGGGACAAGTACAGAAATTTAGGTATTTGAGCACATGGATAACATCAGATGGAAGATGCATTACTGAGATAAGAAACAGTATAGGACAGTTAAAAACCGCATTTTATAAAATGAAGAGAATCTTATGCAATATATCTTTGACACTGAGGGCTAGAAAAAGAATTCTTGTTTGCTACATACATCCAGTTTTAACATATGACTGTGAATCCTGGACAATCGGTAGGCAGGCCAAACAAATTCTTGAGGCCTCAGAGATGTGGTTATACAGAAGAATGCTTAGAATCCTTTGGACAGTCAAAAAGAGTAACCAGGAGGTTTTGAAAGACAACTTATCACAGACATCAGAAGGAGAAAGTCATCATTTTTCGGCCATGTTATGAGAAGAGGAAAAACAAAACACGTGGTGACCACTGGAAAGATATGTGGAAGGAGGAATAGAGGAAGGCAACGAGAGAAGATGCTTGACAGTCTTTTTGTATGGCATGGAGGTGTGTCGGCACCCGAACTGATACATGCTGCTGGAGATCGTGGATTATGGAGAGGCATGATCGCACACGCGTCATCATGGCACCTGATGATGATGATGATCTGTTCCTAGGCCGTTGATTTGATTCCATCCTCGCCTGTCATGTCCATTTCTGATTTGATTCCATCCTTGTCTGTCATGTCCATTTCTGATTTGTGTCCACCTTTGTTGTCACATTTATCCTTCTGTTTTACCACTTTCGTTCGCCTAAAATAGATTTTCTATCATCAGTTTTGTCTCTCCTGTCAAATCCCATCAGGTTGATCAATGTTGTTCCTGAATCAGATGTCAAGACCAGGGAAAAAGTCCTACCTGGAGACAGCCTCGAGGTTCCGACTCTCCAGAGACAGGTCGCCAGTCTGGCAAACGTTCCAAGCATGGCTACAACTCTGACCAGATGTTCAGTTTTTGTTGCACGTCAGCTTCAGAAAACGCCCATTGCGGAGACGGCACGCATGTAATTACTAGTTATGGTATGACGTCCGTACTTTCTATGAAGTTAAACACAGTACCAGCACCGATTGGCAGTCATATTTCTTCAGCATTTACGACAGAATGTAACAAGAACATCAATAGAGAACACACCATACGATGTCAGGCAACCACACAAATGAGTCAGTTGCCCCTGAGTGAGCCAAGGGTTTTACACCACCACTATGCTAACAAGCCAAACTTGAACACTGTGCTAACATGCCAAACTTGAACACTGTGCTAACAAGCCAAACTTGAACATTGTGCTAACAAGCCAAACTTGAACACTATGCTAACAAGCCAAACTTGAACACTATGCTAACAAGCCAAACTTGAACACTGTGCTAACATGCCAAACTTTAACACTGTGCTAACATGCCAAACTTTAACACCGTGCTAACATGCCAAACTTAAACACTGTGCTAACAAGCCAAACTTGAACACTGTGCTAACAAGCCAAACATGAACACTGTGCTAACAAGCCAAACTTGAACACTGTGCTAACAAGCCAAACTTGAACACTATGCTAACAAGCCAAACTTGAACACTGTGCTAACAAACCAAACTTGAACACTGTGCTAACAAGCCAAACTTGAACACTATGCTAACAAGCCAAACTTGAACACTGTGCTAACAAGCCAAACTTGAACACTGTGCTATCAAGTCAAACTTGAACACTATGCTAACAAGCCAAACTTGAACACTGTGCTAACAAGCCAAACTTGAAAACTGTGCTAACAAGCCAAACTTGAACACTGAGCTCACAAGCCAAACATGAACACTGTGCTAACAAGCCAAACATGAACATTGTGCTAACAAGCCAAACATGAACATTGTGCTAACAAGCCAAACATGAACACTGTGCTAACAAGCCAAACATGAACATTGTGCTAACAAGCCAAACATGAACATTGTGCTAACAAGCCAAACATGAACATTGTGCTCACAAGCCAAACATGAACATTGTGCTAACAAGCCAAACATGAACATTGTGCTAACAAGCCAAACATGAACATTGTGCTAACAAACCAAACATGAACATTGTGCTCACAAGCCAAACATGAACACTGTGCTCACAAGCCAAACTTGAACACTGTGCTAACAAGCCAAACATGAACATTGTGCTAACAAGCCAAACATGAACATTGTGCTAACAAGCCAAACATGAACATTGTGCTAACAAGCCAAACATGAACATTGTGCTAACAAGCCAAACATGAACATTGTGCTAACAAGCCAAACATGAACATTGTGCTAACAAGCCAAACTTGAACACTGTCAATAATGCATATTTTTTAACAAAAATGCCTTCATCTAAAACCTAGCAAGCAAGTATAATATGAGACACAATGGAACAATTGTTCGTGCCGAATACAGTTAGGAGTGATGTTTGGTGACCTTGTTAAATAAAGTGTGGCCCTAGTTACCACCACGGATACAAACACATACACACACACACACAAACACACACACACACACACACATATATATATATATATATATATATACTTCTTATATTCTTTTTGTGCCTTTCCAACTCCCAATGGAGTATGGGCCATCTCACGCCGTCTTTCTATCCTTCACTATCGCATGCAGCTCTTCCCATGTCCTCCCTGTCTTTTTAACTTCGCTCTCTCGCTCCCTTTTCTATGTATTTTTTGGTCTTCCTTTATTTCTATGCCCTGTGGGTTCCAGTGCAAAGACATTCTAGAAATATTGTTCTCAGGTTTTCCCGACGTTTCCTATCTAACGCCAGCGTCTTTTCTTCACCTCTTGGTCCATATCATTTACCCTCGTAACGAGGTAACTTGATATGTTTTGACTGGCCAGTCAGGCGTGACATACAGTGTCAGATGTAAAGTGTTTACAGGTGACACATACACCTGGCCTGTCTGCTTCACAAACCGTGGCTGAGCCGAGGGCGCGAGTGACGACGTGTGTCTTTTCCTGCCCAAACATGTTAGGTCCTTTCAGCTCGGCACACTGTGTTTGCTGCACAACGGCTGTTTGGTTGCACAGTTAAGACTCCAGATATGTGCGCAAGTTCATATATACACACATACACACACATACACCGGTAGAATTTCTTGGTCTACTACAAGGAGGAAGTGTAAAGTCAAGACACTGGCGTCCGGGTGTTCACGGCCCAGTTTTATAGGGCACTTGTGTGTCGTCTACCGAACAAGGACAAGTGTTGCACTCGGTAAGTACACAATATTCTCTCCGGGTAGTCTGTACCGGACAGTGACAGTAAGTACACGATATTCTCTCCTGGTAGTCTGTACCGGACAGTGACAGTTAGTACACAAAATTCTCTCCGGGTAGTTTGTACCGGACAGTGACAGTTAGTACACAAAATTCTCTCCAGGTAGTTTGTACAATAAACTGACAGTGATTGACTGGCACCTTTCCATCTCTCCAGACGATAGTGTTATACTGCCCTATGAGGAGGCATGAAACTCACAGCCCATGGCGATGGCGAGTGTGACTAGCAAGACCCGCCCGTGTAAAGATAGAGTTTTTGTTTTAATCGTGAGCTTTCTGTTCGCCAAACTCTTTTTTTGTTGTTGTTGTCAGTCTGCTCACATTGTTGCTGCCTTACTTATCCTGATTTTGATTTCTTGGTCCAGCGATAGTTTTTTATTCACTGTGGAACCCAGACAGGTAAAATGGTCTACTGTCTCAAGCTCTTCACCGTCAGTGTAGACTGTAGGTCTGTCATTAACACCTTGCACCATAACCTTTGTCTTTTTTTTGCTGTTAGTCCAAATTCACAGCACGCCCCAGCAAAGGCAGATAGTAAACGTTGCAGCTCCTCCTCTGAGTGGTGGTTAATGTGACATCATCTGCAAACAGCAGCTCTCTGATAAGTACCTTTCGTATCCTGGTTTTGGCCGTCAGCCTGCGAGCGTTATAAAGGCTGCAATCAGATCGAAAATGGATAAATATACCATCCTCCTGACCTCCCAAAAGAAGTAAGAAGTATATTCCAAAACAGCAGGAGCAAGTACACACCCCTGTCACAGGTTTACCTCGTAAACCTCCTCTACATTTGTATTTACAAACTCCTGCGATGTTATCCCCTCAAAGTTGATTTTACCTTTAATATCTGTGTGGAACGACTCAATAATGCTCAGTAGGGTAGGTGGGTACCTAATCTTCGTCAGTGTGTTGAACAGACCTTTTCGACTAATAAATCAAAGGCCTTGGTAAGGTCAATAAAAGCAACATACTGTGGTTAATTTTGTTTACGACACTTTTCCTGCAACTGTCGTAAACAAAATATCTAATCAGTGGTAGACCAGGAAAGCCACACTCGGACTCTGGGAAGACCCGTCCTCCAAGGATCTGGAGTCTTCGCAGAAAAATTCTCGCTAGTACTTTTTCGACAGTACACAGCAGTGATATTCCCCTGTAGTTATTACAGTCACTCCGATCACCCTTGTTCTTGTACATAGTTATGTTGCTTGTATCTTTGAAATTTTGCGGAACCTGTCCCTCATGCCAGCAGAGTGTTATTAGCTGATGGATGTGTGGGGTTAGAATGACATTTCCACTCCTGATGATTTCAATAGGAATTCCATCTCTGAATGGGGCTTTCACCGAAGCCAATTCATCAATAGCATTCCCAACTTCTACAACTGGGGGAAATGTGTCCAGATAGTCAAGAGTTGGTAGCGTCTCCATGGCATTAAGAGCACCATCTACTAGTTTAGTATCAACCGAGTAAAGCTCCAGATAATGTTCCACCCATCTATCTAGCTGCTGCTGATAATCTCCCCATTCAAATTCTTTAGTGGTGCACTTTTTTAAATAGTAGGACTAATGGCCTTCTTGATCCCCCCATACATGCCTCTAACATTATCATCACTGCTAGCGTTTTGAATGCTTTCACATAACTGGATCCAGTAGTTGTTGGCACACTGTCTAGCTACATTTTGCAAATGATTTCTAGCTGCTCTTAATTCAATGAGAGTTCCTTGTTCTTTCCTTGTTTCTGAGAAGTACTGCCTTTTTGCTGTCAATTAAAGGTTGGAGTGTCTGGCTATTTGTTGCTATTTGCTTCAAACCAGTCCTTACTTCTGTGTTCTCTAATCCCATAGACTGATACAGTTGTTTTGTAAACAGTCTCCTTAACTGCATCCCATTTTAGCCTTGCTGTAGATTTATCCTGCATATCAGTGAAAGCATCTTCAAACTGTTGTTGGAACTCAAAACACTTTTCAAGGTCGTTAGTTTTGGAAACATTTAACCTAAGGATATATATATATATATACTTTTTCTTCAAGTGAAAATTCTCTTTGGTTTCATCCAAACTCTTGCAGCAACTAGGGAATGGTCAGTAACACAGTCAGCACTGTGGTAGCTGCGAGTTAGTGATACACAGTTCAAGTGCTGCCTCCTTGTGAGAATAAGGTCCAGCTGGTGCCAGTGGCCAGATCTTGGATGTTTCCATGACACCTTATGGCTGTCTTTAGTTTTGAAAAAGGAGTTTGTTATGCACAAGTCACTTCTAGTGCAGAATTCCAGTAGTCTCTGTCCATTTTAATTCACGTGGCCAATATTATATTTTCAAAGCCAAACTGGCCATGAGTTTGAGTCTGACCCTACGCGAGCATAAAAATCACCAAGTATATAGATTTAGGAGTTGATTTCACTGCATTAATCAGTTCCTCTGTTGACGTTAGAGTGGGTGCATATGTAGTAACAAGGGTGATCATACCGTTTGGGGCAGACAATCGTAGGGATAATATTATGTCACTTCCTCCAGTTGGACTCTCATGATCCTAACAATGAATTCTTTACTGCAAATCCCACTCCATACATCCTGATTTCTTCCTGGCCTCCGCCTTTCCAGAAAAATGTATAATGGACCCAGACGGGTTTTGTGTAGGCCAGCAATATCTATGTCAAGTTTGTTGAGTTCGGCATCAATGATAACCGTTTTTCTCCCAACATTAATGTTTTCCAGGTCAGTGGAAAACCCTGGACACATGGTCCTCACGTTGCAAGAGCCAAGTCGAAGCTTGGGGTTGTGTTTCTTTTTATTGCCTGGTGCATTGGTTTTACAGTCTGCAGTTTCTATTTTGTCCTAGCTCCAAGCACCCATTGAAGCATTCAAGCTGTGGCTGGGGGCTGCCCAGCTTGAGGCGGGCGGTAGTTGATCAGTGACATTTTAAGATGTTTCCCACCGTCAGAGGCAACCCCTGGGGCCCTCGTCTACGTAAATATAGGACTGATATAATCCTTAACTGCTGCCTCTCGATTTGTTTCCGAGACCAATTACGACCAGGGATGAAGTTCCCCTTCTCCACAGCGCAAAGCCTGGACAGTATTGTAGAGACCATATGTTACCCATGCATCATGATCCCTCCGTCGACCTGCCTTGTTTACACCAAAGGAAAGGTAACACCAGTACGTTTGCAACAAAGCAGGGCGGATCATGAGAGCAGTGCCCTATGTGTCCGCCTGTCAGAGCTTCCCTCCTAGACCAGCTGCCAGCTAAGGTGACGGGCCTGGTCTGCTCTGCTTTAACATAAAGTTTTTAGGCTGCTTTTCGTCTTCCTATGATACGGCTAGTATCCTCCCCAATGGGCTCCTCCGCCCAAAGCCGTTGGCACAATATGGGATGTTGGGTTAGTATATGCCGCCCAACATTCGGCGTAACAGAAGACAGGTGGTACCGGCTACTGTTATACGGTAGCTCAGTCATATCTGACCAAGACCTGATCTGAGACAGTGACAGAAAGTATACAACATACTCTCTGGGTAGTGTTTACAAGACAGTGACAGTAAGTATACAACATACTCTCTGGGTAGTGTTTACAAGACAGTGACAGTAAGTATACAACATACTCTCTGGGTAGTGTTTACAAGACAGTGACAGTAAGTATACAACATACTCTCTGGGTAGTGTTTACAAGACAGTGACAGAAAGTATACAACTTACTCTCTGGGTAGTGTTTACAAGACAGTGACAGAACGTATACAACATACTCTCTGGGTAGTGTTTACAAGACAGTGACAGAACGTATACAACATACTCTCTGGGTAGTGTTTACAAGACAGTGACAGTAAGTATACAACATACTCTCTGGGTAGTGTTTACAAGACAGTGACAGTAAGTATACAACATACTCTCTGGGTAGTGTTTACAAGACAGTGACAGTAAGTATACAACATACTCTCTGGGTAGTGTTTACAAGACAGTGACAGAACGTATACAACATACTCTCTGGGTAGTGTTTACAAGACAGTGACAGTAAGTATACAACATACTCTCTGGGTAGTGTTTACAAGACAGTGACAGTAAGTATACAACATACTCTCTGGGTAGTGTACAAGACAGTGTTTACAAGACAGTGTTTGACAGACAGTAAGTATACAACATACTCTATGGGTAGTGTTTACAGGACAGTGACAGTAAGTATACAACATACTCTCTGGGTAGTGTTTACAAGACAGTGACAGTAAGTATACAACATACTCTCTGGGTAGTGTTTACAGGACAGTGACAGTAAGTATACAACATACTCTCTGGGTAGTGTTTACAGGACAGTGACAGTAAGTATACAACATACTCTCTGGGTAGTGTTTACAAGACAGTGACAGTAAGTATACAACACATACTCTCTGGGTAGTGTTTACAAGACAGTGACAGTAAGTATACAACATACTCTCTGGGTAGTGTGTTTACAAGACAGTGACAGTAAGTATACAACATACTCTCTGGGTAGTGTTTACAGGACAGTGACAGTAAGTATACAACATACTCTCTGGGTAGTGTTTACAAGACAGTGACAGTAAGTATACAACATACTCTCTGGGTAGTGTTTACAAGACAGTGACAGTAAGTATACAACATACTCTCTGGGTAGTGTTTACAGGACAGTGACAGTAAGTATACAACATACTCTCTGGGTAGTGTTTACAAGACAGTGACAGTAAGTATACAACATACTCTCTGGGTAGTGTTTACAAGACAGTGACAGTAAGTATACAACATACTCTCTGGGTAGTGTTTACAGGACAGTGTCAGTAAGTATACAACATACTCTCTGGGTAGTGTTTACAAGACAGTGTCAGTAAGTATACAACATACTCTCTGGGTAGTGTTTACAAGACAGTGACAGAAAGTATACAACATACTCTCTGGGTAGTGTTTACAGGACAGTGACAGTAAGTATACAACATACTCTCTGGGTAGTGTTTACAAGACAGTGACAGTAAGTATACAACATACTCTCTGGGTAGTGTTTACAGGACAGTGTCAGTAAGTATACAACATACTCTCTGGGTAGTGTTTACAAGACAGTGACAGTAAGTATACAACATACTCTCTGGGTAGTGTTTACAAGACAGTGACAGTAAGTATACAATATATTCCATGGCTAGCTGGTACCCTTTTTGGGATATTTAAAAAAAAAAATCTTTTTTAAATATGCCTTTCTAGTTTAAGAGTGAAGTGTATTCATCCATTGTCGATCTGACGGCAGCTTTCACAATACTCATAAACTGAAAGCCAAAAACCAGGATTAGGAAGGTAAAAGCCAAAAACCAGGCTTAGGAAGGTGAAAGCCAAAAACCAGGATTAGGAAGGTGAAAGCCAAAAACCAGGATTCGGAAGGTGAAATCCACAAACCAGGATTAGAAAGGTGAAAGCCAAATACCAGGATTAGGAAGGTGAAAGCCAAAAACCAGGATTAGGAAGGTGAAGGCCAAAAACCAGGATTAGGAAGGTGAAAGCCAAATACCAGGATTAGGAAGGTGAAAGCCAAAAACCAGGATCAGGAAGATATTTATCAGAGAGCTGCTGTTTGCAGAGGATGCACCAATGACCAAACATTCTGATGAGGAACTCTAATGTTTACTGTCTGCATTTGCTCCTGTTTTGAATGAGGTCTGACAATCAACAAGAAGACAAAGATTGTGGTGCAGGAAGCAGCTGATGACAGACCTGCAGTCTACATTGATAGTCAAGAGCTGGAGACAGTTAACCATTTTACACATCGAGGACCCACAGTGAAAATAAACTATCGCTGCATCAAGAAATCTACATCAGGACAGTTAAGACAGCAATTACAATGAGCAGATTAACAAAAACTAACTTCTTCCTTTAGTATCGACGGACCTTCTAAATTTCTTTCTTCTGGTAATTCCGCTCTCTTTCCATAATATAACTCTTTTATGTATTCATTCCATCTAGTTATTATATCATCTTCCTCCATTAAGATCTCTCCTGCTTTTGATTTCAGACATCCTGTGTTTACTCGTATCTTTCTTCCAGTTAGATCGTTAATTTGTTTATGCACACTTTCTGCATCTTTAACAGGACTGTGTTCAGCTTTATTGCATTGTTCATTTAGCCACTCTTCTTTTGCCTTTATACACGTATGCCTTATTTCTTTATTTATCTTGTCATATTCTATAATTCTATAAAGACTGTGTAGGCAAAATCGTAGAAATCATATTATATAACCATTTTAAGGCTCTGAAAAACAAATTGCACTTCTGAAAAAAATAGGAATTAGTTGAAGCCCCTAGAGATTTTGAGGCCCTAAGTTGTAGCTTAGCTGATGCTTAAATCCGACACTGCCCTTGACACATCTGATATTCCCCAGGCACCCCACCAAGAACCTCGTGACTTCACTCGACTAGCACAAACAACATGGCCGACGTCAGATCGCAGATCGCCATCAAACCTGTAAACAGCAAGAACATTCCGGCTGTCCTTCAGAGACTGCAACAGATGCAAAGACAGGCCTCCGAAGACTCACCGGTTCAGGAGGCTGCCACTTCGCCTGTAAGCTCGGATGTTCAAACCAAAGTAAAGTCTTCTACTTTGGACAAGGGGCAGAAGTTTGGAGAAACGACAAACAACCGTGCTCCGTGGACAACATCTGGTACAGCAACCTCAGCAAATCATTACAACTCTGCACAGAGTAACGTACTCGCTGTCAAAAACAGCACCACTCAAGAGCAACAATCCACGGACAGGAAACCAACAAAAGCAAACACTTCTGCAACAATAAAGTCTAACATTACATCGACAAATCTGTCATCGGATCAACACTTAACGAAACAATCCAGTAGCAGTAATGTTGTGGACAAAGTGCATCAAAAATTCGCACAGTTTAACGAAACAAAATCTAAAACATTTAATCGGTTTCCACCAAGGAACGCAGATTTAGCAGACTTGGTAACAATATCAACGACAACTACAACTACGTCGTCATCATCATCACCATCACCAACAACAACAACAACAACGACACAGAAAACGACATCTCCGTCTTCAAGGGATGATGGTATAGTCATAGATTTTCGCAGTGCACTCCGGCCGACGAGAAACTCAGTTCTGAGCGAAATCTTCGAGAAAACGTCAAGCTCTTCAAGTAAACTAACACTGGCGCCAGCTAGTGTTTCTAACACTGTGGTCACGTCATCATCGTGTGCAGCCAAATCACGGATTAATAACACCTCATTGGAAACCTCAGCCTCTGACATGTCTGCGCAAGTAAGTAGCCACAACTCTTGTTGACCTCACTTTAGAGCAGTGCTCTCTTACCTGCTTTGGGTGGCCCACTTATGGAGTGTATGACAAGATCACCACGCCTACAATAAAATAATAAAATCGCATTCTAAGAAGAATAAAAAAAAAAAAAAAAACAAGAGATCTGTTCACCAGAACTTGGAGACAAACATCCACATAAGTAAAAAGTGTCAAATAACAAACGAAACAATCACCAGCGACTGGTAATTTAGTGTCCAAATATTAGTGTGCTTGTTTTGTCTTGATGACACCCGGTATTTTTGGTCTTGTATGGGACAGATTCCTTTGTAGTGGGCATTTGCTATCATCAAATAGGTCAAATAGACAGCATGCGGATACGTTTTGATCGGAATGTGTTCTTAATCTTTAATTTAATGCACGTTTTATAATTTTAATCCGATTACACAGACAGATTTGCAAACAACCTGTGATAAACATCCTTGTCTTTTCGAGTATAATATACAGCATCGTGACAATCAGACAGTACACAAGGGAGGTTTACAACATGACAATCAGACAGTACACAAGGGAGGTTTACAACATGACAATCAGACAGTACACAAGGGAGGTTTACAGCATCGTGACAATCAGACAGTACACAAGGGAGGTTTACAGCATCATGACAATCAGACAGTACACAAGAGAGGTTTACAACATGACAATCAGACAGTACACAAGTGAGGTTTACAACATGACAATCAGACAGTACACAAGGGAGGTTTACAACATGACAATCAGACAGTACACAAGAGAGGTTTACAACATGACAATCAGACAGTACACAAGTGAGGTTTACAACAAGACAATCAGACAGTACACAAGAGAGGTTTACAACATGACAATCAGACAGTACACAAGAGAGGTTTACAACATGACAATCAGACAGTACACAAGAGAGGTTTACAACATGACAATCAGACAGTACACAAGGGAGGTTTACAACAAGACAATCAGACAGTACACAAGTGAGGTTTACAACATGACAATCAGACAGTACACAAGAGAGGTTTACAACATGACAATCAGACAGTACACAAGAGAGGTTTACAACATGACAATCAGACAGTACACAAGAGAGGTTTACAACATGACAATCAGACAGTACACAAGGGAGGTTTACAACATGACAATCAGACAGTACACAAGAGAGGTTTACAACATGACAATCAGACAGTACACAAGAGAGGTTTACAGCATGACAATCAGACAGTACACAAGGGAGGTTCACAACAAGACAATCAGACAGTACACAGGGGAGGTTTACAGCATGACAATCAGACAGTACACAAGGGAGGTTTACAACATCATGACAATCAGACAGTACACAAGGGAGGTTTACAACATGACAATCAGACAGTACACAAGGGAGGTTTACAACATCATGACAATCAGACAGTACACAAGGGAGGTTTACAACATGACAATCAGACAGTACACAAGAGAGGTTTACAACATGACAATCAGACAGTACACAAGGGAGGTTTACAACAAGACAATCAGACAGTACACAAGTGAGGTTTACAACATGACAATCAGACAGTACACAAGAGAGGTTTACAACATGACAATCAGACAGTACACAAGAGAGGTTTACAACATGACAATCAGACAGTACACAAGAGAGGTTTACAACATGACAATCAGACAGTACACAAGGGAGGTTTACAACATGACAATCAGACAGTACACAAGAGAGGTTTACAACATGACAATCAGACAGTACACAAGAGAGGTTTACAGCATGACAATCAGACAGTACACAAGGGAGGTTCACAACAAGACAATCAGACAGTACACAAGGGAGGTTTACAGCATGACAATCAGACAGTACACAAGGGAGGTTTACAACATCATGACAATCAGACAGTACACAAGGGAGGTTTACAACATGACAATCAGACAGTACACAAGGGAGGTTTACAACATCATGACAATCAGACAGTACACAAGGGAGGTTTACAACATCATGACAATCAGACAGTACACAAGGGAGGTTAACAACATCATGACAATCAGACAGTACACAAGGGAGGTTCACAACATGACAATCAGACAGTACACAAGGGAGGTTCACAACATGACAATCAGACAGTACACAAGGGAGGCTTACAACATCATGACAATCAGACAGTACACAAGGGAGGTTTACAACATGACAATCAGACAGTACACAAGGTAGGTTCACAACATGACAATCGGACAGTTCACAAGGGAGGTTTACAACATGACAATCAGACAGTACACAAGGGAGGTTTACAGCATGACAATCAGACAGTACACAAGGGAGGTTTACAACATGACAATCAGACAGTACACAAGGGAGGTTTACAACATCATGACAATCAGACAGTACACAAGGTAGGTTCACAACATGACAATCGGACAGTTCACAAGGGAGGTTCACAACATGACAATCAGACAGTACACAAGGGAGGTTTACAGCATGACAATCAGACAGTACACAAAGGAGGTTTACAACATGACAATCAGACAGTACACAAAGGAGGTTCACAGCATGACAATCAGACAGTACACAAGGGAGGTTTACAGCATGACAATCGGAGAGTACACAAGGGAGGTTTACAGCATGACAATTGGACAGTTCACAAAAGAGGTTCACAACATAACAATCAGACAGTACACAAGGGAGATTTAGAGCCAAATGTCAATGATATATTTATTAAGCACAGATAACTGTAGCTTGATTCGAGTTATTTCAACAGAAACACGGTAGTTACACAGAGGGCAGATAACTAGTATTTCTATAGAAAACGTCACAAATTCAGTTCTTACGAGCTGTCAATTGATGACATACAAATAGTCTCTTTTTTGTTTGTACTTTTTAGACCACACCTTCTGGGTTTCAAAGTTCAAACAATAAAGTACAGAGTAACAATGCCAAGAATATCACCAGACCAGACAAGACAGGAAAGGGAGAGGTTGTGTCCAGAAACAGCGACCATAAGAAGTTTCGGAGAATCAGTCTAGAGATCCTGTCACCCAACTTGCCGGCACCATCAAAGTCCGAGCTGCCAAAGAACGTGGACTTGACCGAGATCAGACAGAAATATCTAACTCTTATTGGCAACTCTCGTGAGTAGAATGAAACATGTGTTTCTGATCACAGTTTTTACATTTACCCTTCCAGGATCATCAGTGACCGACTCATTTGTTGCCGTGCGGTATGCTTCGGTGTTTAATATATTGCAATAAATATGAACTCCAAAGAAAAATGTATGGTAGTAGAAAAGATGCTGGGAATAGATTGTTCTAAAGAACTAAACTTAAAGATTAAACAGTGCATCGTACGAACAGAGCTTCAAACGGAATAATGGTTTCTCAGATCAGTGGAAATATTTGCAAAGAATATCAACAACATGATTATTATAATTATTTTAACAGTACACTCGAAATACATTAAACGTACTGCCACCTTTCCGTCTTTCCAAACGATAGTGTTATACTGTGCTATGTGGAGGCATGGGACTCACAGCCCATGGCGATGGCGAGTGTGACTAGCAAGACCCGTCCGAGTTAGGAAAAGTCTACCACAATTACAGCATGGGATTTCATGACCGTAGTTTCCATTAATTCTGTTTAGCGTATCTTCTCAGACGCTTGGCTCTCCTCCTTTCTCGAGCCATGTCTTCTCAGACGCTTGGCTCTCGTCCTTTCTCGAGCCATGTCTTCTCAGACGCTTAGCTCTCGACTTTTCAAGAGCCATGTCTTCCTTCATTCTCATTCTCTTCCTGAGGTGCTCCCACCATGCAACACGGTCCAGGAAATTTTTATATTTATTTTAAACTTAAAATTCTAGAAACTACACTTCTGGAGTCAGCTACAGTTAAAACGTCATTTTAACTGCCTGACCACAGACCGGGGTCTGGTTGAATTATCCCAGCCAAGATTTGCCAGTGGATTGCCCCGTGTTAGCACCATGCCCTAAGAGCCTAATGACAAAAATGAGGACCTGACTTTTGCTAAATATTCACATGTATGGAAACTTGCAAATCTTGTTTAACATATCCAGTATATTTGCTGCTTTATTATTGTTTGGGGCCAGACAGGACTCACTGAAGTAGAGCTGTGGGAGAGAACTAAACAAGTTCCAGTGGACCAAGAGGTGAAGAAAAGACGCT
This sequence comes from Candidula unifasciata, assembly GCA_905116865.2. Lineage (NCBI taxonomy): Eukaryota > Metazoa > Mollusca > Gastropoda > Stylommatophora > Geomitridae > Candidula > Candidula unifasciata. The sequence goes on from CAJHNH020001020.1 coordinate 123,505, forward strand.
GACAGTGGATAGGAGACACGTTAAGGAAACCTCAGAACAATATAACTAGAAAGTCTTTGCATTGTAACAGAGACATATAAATAAAGGTAGATTTTTTTTTTTTTTAAAACATGATGAAGAGAGCTACAGAGTATTTATAGAATAATGCATACACACATTATGTGTACACAATCTTAAAGACACACACACACACACACACACACACACGTATTTATACTCTTACATTCTCATACATGCACATTCATATACAGACATACCTAATACATACATACACGCATCTACATACATGCACAAACAGAAAAGACAGACACATACACATATTGACATACATGCACACACACATTCATTCCATACATACACACCTAAACATGCATGCATGCATACACACGCATACAATCACATGTACAGACACCCACATACGCCCACAACCACACATTTACACTCACATGCATACATACATACATACATACATACATACATACATACATACATACACACACAAGAAGAAGAAGAAGAAGAAGAAGAAGAAGAAGAAGAAGAAGAAGAAGAAGAAGAAGAAGAAGAAGAAGAAGAAGAAGAAGAAGAAGAAGAAGAAGAAGAAGAAGAAGAAGAAGAAGAAGAAGAAGAAGAAGAAGAAGAAGAAGAAGAAGAAGAAGAAGAAGAAGAAGAAGAAGAAGAAGAAGAAGAAGAAGAAGAAGAAGAAGAAGAAGAAGACAGGCCTGTCGTAAATTATCACCAACCGCTGATTTTTTATTTAAAAATAAAAATAACAGAAGACTGCGGGATTAGGAACAATATATCACAGTCTAGCAACGGAGGGACTTTCAGCGCCATGACACCGCGTCATTAAAGACTGGAACTGAAGTCTGCTGGAGCCAGTAACTGTTTCCGGACAATGTCAGATCTGTCAGTTAATGATGCCTCGAGGATCTGGGGGTGTCCACAGAGTGGGTCCCTCTAAAACGTCGGTTTCCGATGGCATGGCGATGGGGTCTCCTTGTTGACTGCCATGGCGGCGTCTGAGTTGCGTTCTCTCTCTCTCTCTCTCTCTCTCTCTCTCTCTCTCTCTCTCTCTCTCTGTCTCTCTCTCTCTGTCTCTCTCTCTTTCTCTCTGTCTCTCTCTCTGTCTCTCTCTGTCTCCCTCTCTCTCTGTCTCTCTCTCTCTTTCTCTTTCTCTCTCTGTCTCTCTCTCTCTGTCTCTCTCTCTCTCTGTCTCTCTCTCTCTCTGTCTCTCTCTCTTTCTCTCTCTCTCTCTCTCTGTCTCTCTCTCTGTCTCTCTCTCTGCCTCTCTCTCGCGCGCCTCTCTTTCTTTCTCTGTCTGTCTCTCTATGTCTATTTCTTTCTGTGTTTCTCTGTGTCTCTCTCTGTGCCTCTGTGTGTGTGTGTGTAAGTGTGTGTGTGTGTGTGCAGACTTTGGCAGCAGGAATCTATTCTCTGCCAGTCTCAATCATGTTCTATTGTTTAGCTTCACCAGGTTCTGTTCCTCATATTCACAATGTTCTAACGATTTATTACACGATGTTCTATCCACTATCTTCATCATATGCTATCCATTATGTTCATTATATGCTATCCGTTATCTGCACTATGTTTTATCCATTATCGTCAACATGTTGCATCCATTATATTCACCATGTTCTATCTGATATCTTCACCATGTTTAATCCATTATGTTCACCATGTTCCCTTCATTATATTCACCATGTTCCATCCATTATATTCACAATGTTCCATCCATTATATTCACTATGTTCTATCTGATATCTTCACCATGTTTAATCCATTATGTTCACCATGTTCCCTTCATTACGTTCACCATGTTCCATCCATTATATTCACAATGTTCCCTTCATGATGTTCACCATGTTCTAGCATATACTTCCGCCAGGTTTTCACCTTCACCTCACCATGTCTGCTCTATCATTGATCTTCCCGTGTTCTGTAACTCTTTCAGAGAAGTCTCTCCGGAGCTGGGCGGCTGGTGTAACCCAAGAAGAACCAGGAGACCAGAAGCAGCCAGGACGGGTGTCCCTGATGTAAGCTCACAATGACAAAAAACACCTTGTTTGTTGCAGACAGAACAAGATGACGTTATACATTGTCCGTACAACGTCATGCAACAACAGTATCGTATCCACCATTGCTGTATGAGATTTTCTCATCAAAGCAATGATCTTAACCTTGCATCTAGCACGCCGTTGCATCGCAGTCTCTCTTCTTTTTTCTCTATCTCTGTGACGTCTTCAAGCATCAGGACAGGAAGAGATCTCTAGAACGGGCTATTTTTATTTGAGCGGTCCATTTTCTGCATGGTCGACCTCTGTCACGGCTGAATCTGAATAACATTGCTCTCTGTGGTGCTCTGTCTGTTGTCTGTCTTGTTACATGACCAAACAGTTTGATCTGTTCTCTTCCAAAACAATTCAGGATTTTTTCTGTGTCGCCTCTCCTCTTGCTATCATACCATGAATGCTGGGAAGGCTAACCCGTTCAACATATGGCTGTAGAAGTCGGATTTGTCCCCTGAAAGGCGTAAATATCACAGCCATGCTGTAGATAAGCACAACCCAGTTACATCTTCGGATGAACACAGAAGAAGTAGAAGAAGAAGAAGAAGAAGAGTATGAAGGTATCATAATCGTCGTCTCATGAGATATCCTACGAGCACTAAATAAACCACTGTCGGTTTGCTGGACTACCGTCACAGTGTTTTCAAACTCTCTAGAATGTCATACATTTGAACTAGACTATCACATTCAGACGTTTAACCAAATGTCCACTCTGGAGTGTCCAAAATTGACTCCAGTGACAAGCTGGCCGAAAAGTAAACATCAAATTACCACGCCATATTTATTGACTGGAAGTCATCTAAATAAATAATATTGAAAAATTATCACTACTAAATCCTTAACAATAGTATATATATATATATATATATATATATATATATATATATATATATATATATATATATATATATATGTGTGTGTGTGTGTGCGCGCGTGCGCGCGCGTGCGTGCGTTTGTGTGTGCGCGTGCGTGAGTGCGTGCGCGCGTGTGCGTGCGTTATTGTTAAACTCCGTTCTCCTATTGTAAGCAATACATCTATTTATGTACAAGTATCTACACTACAGCACAAGTACGGTATCAATGTCTATCTTTTGTCTTAGAAAGGAGATCAGCGCAGAAGAAGAAGAAGGGTCGGTGTATGATGACGGCTACACCTTATCTCCCCTGCTGGCTACAGGTACGTGTTTGTTGAAGCCTGTCATCTCTTTGCTGCCCATCCAAGCATTCTTTTTTATGACACTAGCTGTACCCCGCCACGCGTTGCTGTGGCTCAGTCAAGACAAGGTTGTGTGAACATTTGAAAGCAATCGGTGAAGAACTTTCGGAGATTCGCTGTAAACCACAGAACATTTACATGCTTATTTTTACAGATTGATGTTACAAGTGCCTGAGCGTTACTATACCCACAAAATACATACATCGATGTACACAGACATATGTGTTCACATACATCGATGTACACAGACATATGTGTTCACGTACATCGATGTACACAGACATGTGTTCACGTTACAGAGAAGGTAGTCTTATAAAGAAAAGTCCTGTGGGAAAGGGGGATGTCTGGTGGGGGGGGGGGGATTTGGGCGGGGGATGTCAGTGGTGGAGGGGGAATGGGTGAGTGAGGGGAAGTGGGCGGGGGATGTGAGCGGGGGGATGTGGGCGTTGGATGTGAGCGGGGGGATGTGGGCGGGTAGATGTGGGCAGAGGCGGGGGGTGGGGGGGGGGTGTGAACTTAAATTGAGGTTTTGATTATTTTAGACTGAGAATATTTGGGTGGACTGAATATTCAATGTGCACGCAAACACCCACACACACCTAATCAGAGATGACAAGAGCCTTGATAGACTTTTGTTGCTACAGAGATAGCTGTCTGCACACGCATTGATATTGTACATGTATGTTGTTTACTTATTCTTCTTTCAAAACCCCCCTGCCCCTCCCTTTTTTTCCCTTTCTTTTTTCTTCCCAGTTTGTCTCTTTAAAAAAAAATAGACTTCCTAATTTGTGTTAACTTTCTACCTAATTATAAATGTGCTTTTTTTTCTGTATACACTTACTTTTTGTGTTAGTTTCCCCGCGTGCCTAATTTCTGATCCTTTGGGGGGGGGGGGGGGGGGGGGTCATTTGGTGTCTGTCATGATATACTCATTTCTTGGTGTTTTCTTTGCGTGTCAGTGCTTGTCATTACAGACTTTTCTTTCGATACAATAACCCCCTGCTTGTATATTCACCTAATTATGACCTTTATAAATGTTCAGGACATGACGGAGTGTATGTGAATGGAGAAACACAAAAGCAAGTAAGAGATACGTATTCTTTTCGTTGTTCATCTCGTCTTAATGTTGTAGAAACAAAAGTTTGTATTCTTTGTTCATCTTGTCTTGAAGTTATAGAAACAAGAGTTTGTATTCTTTGTTCATCTGTCTTGATGTTGTAGAAACAAGAGTTTGTATTCTTTGTTCATCTTCTCTTGGTGTTGTAGAAACAAGAGTTTCTATTCTTTGTTCATCTTCTCTTGGTGTTGTAGAAACAAGAGTTTGTATTCTTCGTTCATCTCGTCTTGGTATTGTAGAAACAAGAGTTTGTATTCTTTGTTCATCTTCTCTTGATGTTGTAGAAACAAGAGTTTGTATTCTTTGTTCATCTCGTCTTGATGTTATAGAAACAAGAGTTTGTATTCTTTGTTCATCTCGTCTTGATGTTGTAGGAACAAGAGTTTGTATTCTTTGTTCATCTCGTCTTGTTGTTGTAGAAACAAGAGTTTGTATTCTTTGTTCATCTCGTCTTGTTGTTGTAGAAACAAGAGTTTGTATTCTTTGTTCATCTCGTCTTGATGTTGTAGAAACAAGAGTTTGTATTCTTTGTTCATCTCGTCTTGGTGTTGTAGAAACAAGAGTTTGTATTCTTTGTTCATCTCGTCTTGGTGTTGTAGAAACAAGAGTTTGTATTCTTTCTTCATCTCGTCTTGGTGTTGTAGAAACAAGAGTTTGTATTCTTTGTTCATCTCGTCTTGGTGTTGTAGAAACAAGAGTTTGTATTCTTTGTTCATCTTCTCTTGTTGTTGTAGAAACAAGAGTTTGTATTCTTTGCTCATCTTCTCTTGGTGTTGTAGAAACAAGAGTTTGTATTCTTTGTTCATCTCGCCTTGATGTTGCAGAAACAAGAGTTTGTATTCTTTGTTCATCTTCTCTTGGTGTTTTAGACATATATTTTTCAGTGACATCAACTCGGTGTCTTCATTTGCCCCTGGTCTAGAATATTCTAGGACAGCAAGCAATGGAGAGCCAGCGAGCGAACGAACCAACAAACGAACAAACTATATTTTCAAAATTTTCAAAGGGTTAAGAATTGGACACGCAGGCTCGTCTCACCCAGCTGACCGAACATGGCTCAAAAGGCTAAACTCTTTGCAGATAGACGTGCTAGAATTTCTGAATTTAAGATCGTTCTGATTAAAACAGTCAGAGAAGCTATAGCCAATTGTTGACTATGTAAGGTACAGTGTGTTATTGTATTATATGGTAAAGTGATTTGTTGGTTTAAAATGTCACTTACTGGTTGCATAAGGTACACAGAAATAATGAGTTCAATAGGCAAAATGATTTGTTGTTTATACACAGCGACGTATTCTGTTGGTTAAGTGGCCGGGTAAAGAATCGTGTAGTTTGGGTTACTGGGTTACTGGGTCACTGGGTTACTGGGTTACTGGGTTACTGGGTTGCATTGGGTCATTTTCTACATTTAGAAGGTATAAGCTGTAGAATATATATCGGGTTGTGATTAGATTGTATTCGGAGTTGTGATTAGATTGTATTGGGAGTTGTGATTAGATGGTATGGGGCGGGGGGTGTGATTAGATTGTATTGGGAGTTGTGATTAGATGGTATAAGGGAGGGGGGGGATGGTGTGACTAGATTGTATAGAGGGTTGTGATTAGATTGTATAGAGGGTTGTGATTAGATTGTATAGAGGGTTGTGATTAGATTGTATAGAAGGTTGTGATTAGATTGTATAGAGGGTTGATATTAGATTGTATAGAATGTTGTGATTAGATTGTATAGAATGTTGTGATTAGATTGTATAGAGGGTTGATATTAGATTGTATAGAGGGTTGATATTAGATTGTATAGAGGGTTGTGATTAGATTGTATAGAGGGTTGT
>CAJHNH020001020.1:134734-174734 GCA_905116865.2 Candidula unifasciata
CGCTCCAACTTGGGTACAATAACACGCTCTAACTTGGGTACAACAACACGCTCTATCTTGGGTACAATAACACGCTCTAACTTGGGTACAACAACACGCTCTAACTTGGGTACAACAACACGCTCTAACTTGGGTACAACAACACGCTCTAACTTGGGTACAACAACACGCTCTATCTTGGGTACAATAACACGCTCTAACTTGGGTACAACAACACGCTCTAACTTGGGTACAACAACACTCTCTAACTTGGGTCAACAACACGCTCTAACTTGGGTACAACAACACGCTCTAACTTGGGTACAACAACACGCTCTAACTTGGGTACAACCACACGCTCTAACTTGGGTACAACAACACGCTCTAACTTGGGTACAACAACACGCTCTATCTTGGGTACAATAACACGCTCCAACTTAGGTACTATGACGTCCAAAACGGCTAACAGATCTTTAGCTGTGTGTTTATACAATATAACCTTGTTACCATCGCATCTACACACCTTTTAATGTTAGTATCATAGAGGGATACAGGGCCAATCATACATTATTGGCACATACACAAGACAACAATGTTATTTCTATGCTTTTTAAAACACATAGTTATCCCCTTCCCACCCCTGCACTCTATTAGAAGAATATTACACTGTGTTATGTCCCTTTCACTGTGCATTTCAAATATTTTATGTAAAAATTCACAACAAATTTCACATATTTGCTGTGCAGTCTAGATTTAGATAGGTAACTTGGAGACTTACACATGTGAAAGCAGCTTGTCTAGGAAATGCTTCAAGTGACTGGTAACGGACAATCTGTATTTATCAAATAGGGCACAATGTCATGTTGACATATGTTAGAGCATCTTGGACACATGTCGTTTGTTCTTATTGTAATACCGTGTCACGGTTTTCCAAGTTTGTTTTTAACGAATTTATTCATCACACGAATGAGTGTTGCCTCATGTCAATGCCCTATGTGCGCGCATGTGTGTGTGCGTGTGTGTGTGTGTGTGTGTGTGTGTGTGTGTGTGTGTGGGTGTATGTGTGTTCGTGCGCGTGTTTTCCTCCTCGTGAAACTATGTTTTCTATTCTACTGAGGTCAGTAACTTTCACATTTTCCAGATGAAGACCAAGAAGGAAAAAGAGTTGCTGCAGCAGCAGAAACATTTTCACGTTAGTAATCCCTGTCTAGACTTGTGTCATAGTTGTGATGTACTCATGTCCACGTTAGTAATCCCTGTCTAGACTTGTGTCATAGTTGTGATGTACTCATGTCCACGTCAGTAATCCCTGTCTAGACTTGTGTCATAGTTGTGATGTACTCATGTCCACGTCATTAATCCCTGTCTAGACTTGTGCCATGGTTGTGATGTACTCATGTCCACGTCAGTAATCCCTGTCTAGACTTGTGTCATAGTTGTGATGTACTCATGTCAACGTTAGTAATCCCTGTCTAGACTTGTGTCATAGTTGTGATGTGCTCTTGTCCACGTTAGCAATCCCTGTCTAGACTTGTGTCATAGTTGTGATGTGCTCTTGTCCACGTTAGTAATCCCTGTCTAGTCTTGTGTCATAGTTGTGATGTACTCATGTCCACGTTAGTAATCCCTGTCTAGACTTGTGTCATAGTTGTGATGTACTCATGTCAACGTTAGTAATCCCTGTCTAGACTTGTGTCATAGTTGTGATGTACTCATGTCCACGTTAGTAATCCCTGTCTAGACTTGTGTCATAGTTGTGATGTACTCATGTCAACGTTAGTAATCCCTGTCTAGACTTGTGTCATAGTTGTGATGTACTCATGTCCACGTTAGTAATCCCTGTCTAGACTTGTGTCATAGTTGTGATGTACTCATGTTCGTGTAATAATCCCTGTCTAGACTTGTGTCATAGTTGTGATGTACTCATGTCCGTGTAATAATCCCTGTCTAGATTTGTGTCATAGTTGTGATGTACTCATGTCCACGTTAGTAATCCCTGTCTAGACTTGTGTCATAGTTGTGATGTACTCATGTCCGTGTAATAATCCCTGTCTAGACTTGTGTCATAGTTGTGATGTACTCATTTCCACGTCAGTAATCCCTGTCTAGACTTGACGTCAGTAATCCCTGTCTAGACTTGTGTCATGGTTGTGATGTACTCATGTCCACGTTAGTAATCCCTGTCTAGACTTGACGTCAGTAATCCCTGTCTAGACTTGTGTCATGGTTGTGATGTACTCATGTCCACGTTAGTAATCCCTGTCTAGACTTGACGTCAGTAATCCCTGTCTAGACTTGTGTCATGGTTGTGATGTACTCATGTCCACGTCAGTAATCCCTGTCTAGACTTGTGTCATAGTTGTGATGTACTCATGTCCACGTTAGTAATCCCTGTCTAGACTTGTGTCATAGTTGTGATGTACTCATGTCCACGTCAGTGATCCCTGTCTAGACTTGTGTCATAGTTGTGATGTACTCATGTCCACGTCAGTAATCCCTGTCTAGACTTGTGTCATAGTTGTGATGTACTCATGTCCACGTTAGTAATCCCTGTCTAGACTTGTGTCATAGTTGTGATGTACTCATGTCCACGTCAGTAATCCCTGTCTAGACTTGTGCCATGGTTGTGATGTACTCATGTCCACGTTAGTAATCCCTGTCTAGACTTGTGTCATAGTTGTAATGTACTCATGTCCACGTCAGTAATCCCTGTCTAGACTTGTGTCATAGTTGTGATGTACTCATGTCCACGTCAGTAATCCCTGTCTAGACTTGTGTCATAGTTGTGATGTACTCATGTCCACGTCAGTAATCCCTGTCTAGACTTGTGTCATAGTTGTGATGTACTCATGTCCACGTTAGTAATCCCTGTCTAGACTTGTGTCATAGTTGTGATGTACTCATGTCCACGTCAGTAATCCCTGTCTAGACTTGTGTCATAGTTGTGATGTACTCATGTCCACGTCAGTAATCCCTGTCTAGACTTGTGCCATGGTTGTGATGTACTCATGTCCACGTCAGTAATCCCTGTCTAGACTTGTGTCATAGTTGTGATGTACTCATGTCAACGTTAGTAATAATCCCTGTCTAGACTTGTGTCATAGTTGTTATGTGCTCTTGTCCACGTTAGCAATCCCTGTCTAGACTTGTGTCATAGTTGTGATGTGCTCTTGTCCACGTTAGTAATCCCTGTCTAGTCTTGTGTCATAGTTGTGATGTACTCATGTCCACGTTAGTAATCCCTGTCTAGACTTGTGTCATAGTTGTGATGTACTCATGTCAACGTTAGTAATCCCTGTCTAGACTTGTGTCATAGTTGTGATGTACTCATGTCCACGTTAGTAATCCCTGTCTAGACTTGTGTCATAGTTGTGATGTACTCATGTCAACGTTAGTAATCCCTGTCTAGACTTGTGTCATAGTTGTGATGTACTCATGTCCACGTTAGTAATCCCTGTCTAGACTTGTGTCATAGTTGTGATGTACTCATGTTCGTGTAATAATCCCTGTCTAGACTTGTGTCATAGTTGTGATGTACTCATGTCCGTGTAATAATCCCTGTCTAGATTTGTGTCATAGTTGTGATGTACTCATGTCCACGTTAGTAATCCCTGTCTAGACTTGTGTCATAGTTGTGATGTACTCATGTCCGTGTAATAATCCCTGTCTAGACTTGTATTATAGTTGTGATGTACTCATTTCCACGTCAGTAATCCCTGTCTAGACTTGACGTCAGTAATCCCTGTCTAGACTTGTGTCATGGTTGTGATGTACTCATGTCCACGTTAGTAATCCCTGTCTAGACTTGACGTCAGTAATCCCTGTCTAGACTTGTGTCATGGTTGTGATGTACTCATGTCCACGTTAGTAATCCCTGTCTAGACTTGACGTCAGTAATCCCTGTCTAGACTTGTGTCATGGTTGTGATGTACTCATGTCCACGTCAGTAATCCCTGTCTAGACTTGACGTCAGTAATCCCTGTCTAGACTTGTGTCATAGTTGTGATGTACTCATGTCCACGTTAGTAATCCCTGTCTAGACTTGTGTCATAGTTGTGATGTACTCATGTCCACGTCAGTGATCCCTGTCTAGACTTGTGTCATAGTTGTGATGTACTCATGTCCACGTCAGTAATCCCTGTCTAGACTTGTGTCATAGTTGTGATGTACTCATGTCCACGTTAGTAATCCCTGTCTAGACTTGTGTCATAGTTGTGATGTACTCATGTCCACGTCAGTAATCCCTGTCTAGACTTGTGCCATGGTTGTGATGTACTCATGTCCACGTCAGTAATCCCTGTCTAGACTTGTGTCATAGTTGTGATGTACTCATGTCAACGTTAGTAATCCCTGTCTAGACTTGTGTCATAGTTGTGATGTGCTCTTGTCCACGTTAGCAATCCCTGTCTAGACTTGTGTCATAGTTGTGATGTGCTCTTGTCCACGTTAGTAATCCCTGTCTAGTCTTGTGTCATAGTTGTGATGTACTCATGTCCACGTTAGTAATCCCTGTCTAGACTTGTGTCATAGTTGTGATGTACTCATGTCAACGTTAGTAATCCCTGTCTAGACTTGTGTCATAGTTGTGATGTGCTCTTGTCCACGTTAGTAATCCCTGTCTAGACTTGTGTCATAGTTGTGATGTACTCATGTCCGTGTAATAATCCCTGTCTAGACTTGTGTCATAGTTGTGATGTACTCATGTCCGTGTAATAATCCCTGTCTAGATTTGTGTCATGGTTGTGATGTACTCATGTCCACGTTAGTAATCCCTGTCTAGACTTGTGTCATAGTTGTGATGTACTCATGTCCGTGTAATAATCCCTGTCTAGACTTGTGTCATAGTTGTGATGTACTCATGTCCACGTTAGTAATCCCTGTCTCGATTTGTGTCATAGTTGTGATGTACTCATGTCCACGTTAGTAATCCCTGTCTAGACTTGTGTCATAGTTGTGATGTACTCATGTCCACGTTAGTAATCCCTGTCTAGACTTGTGTCATAGTTGTGATGTACTCATGTCCACGTTAGTAATCCCTGTCTCGATTTGTGTCATAGTTGTGATGTACTCATGTCCACGTTAGTAATCCCTGTCTAGACTTGTGTCATAGTTGTGATGTACTCATTTCCACGTCAGTAATCCCTGTCTAGACTTGACGTCAGTAATCCCTGTCTAGACTTGTGTCATGGTTGTGATGTACTCATGTCCACGTTAGTAATCCCTGTCTAGACTTGACGTCAGTAATCCCTGTCTAGACTTGTGTCATGGTTGTGATGTACTCATGTCCACGTTAGTAATCCCTGTCTAGACTTGACGTCAGTAATCCCTGTCTAGACTTGTGTCATGGTTGTGATGTACTCATGTCCACGTCAGTAATCCCTGTCTAGACTTGACGTCAGTAATCCCTGTCTAGACTTGTGTCATGGTTGTGATGTACTCATGTCCACGTCAGTAATCCCTGTCTAGACTTGTGTCATAGTTGTGATGTACTCATGTCCACGTTAGTAATCCCTGTCTAGACTTGTGTCATAGTTGTGATGTACTCATGTCCACGTTAGTAATCCCTGTCTAGACTTGTGTCATAGTTGTGATGTACTCATGTCCACGTCAGTAATCCCTGTCTAGACTTGTGTCATAGTTGTAATGTACTCATGTCCACGTCAGTAATCCCTGTCTAGACTTGTGCCATGGTTGTGATGTACTCATGTCCACGTTAGTAATCCCTGTCTAGACTTGTGTCATAGTTGTGATGTACTCATGTCCACGTCAGTAATCCCTGTCTAGACTTGTGTCATGGTTGTGATGTACTCATGTCCACGTTAGTAATCCCTGTCTAGACTTGACGTCAGTAATCCCTGTCTAGACTTGTGTCATGGTTGTGATGTACTCATGTCCACGTCAGTAATCCCTGTCTAGACTTGACGTCAGTAATCCCTGTCTAGACTTGTGTCATGGTTGTGATGTACTCATGTCCACGTCAGTAATCCCTGTCTAGACTTGTGTCATAGTTGTGATGTACTCATGTCCACGTTAGTAATCCCTGTCTAGTCTTGTGTCATAGTTGTGATGTGCTCATGTCCACGTTAGTAATCCCTGTCTAGACTTGTGTCATGGTTGTGATGTACTCATGTCCACGTTAGTAATCCCTGTCTAGACTTGACGTCAGTAATCCCTGTCTAGTCTTGTGTCATGGTTGTGATGTACTCATGTCCACGTCAGTAATCCCTGTCTAGACTTGACGTCAGTAATCCCTGTCTAGACTTGTGTCATGGTTGTTATGTACTCATGTCCACGTCAGTAATCCCTGTCTAGACTTGTGTCATAGTTGTGATGTACTCATGTCCACGTTAGTAATCCCTGTCTAGACTTGTGTCATAGTTGTGATGTACTCATGTCCACGTTAGTAATCCCTGTCTAGACTTGTGTCATAGTTGTGATGTACTCATGTCAACGTTAGTAATCCCTGTCTAGACTTGTGTCATAGTTGTTACTGTTTTTAGTGCTAAAACCGTTGTGTTCCCATTTTTAGTGATAAAGTGTGAAAGTAACGTGGCAACTTCCAGTGCTGATGTATGAAAGTGCTATCGCTTCCAGTGTTGATTCATGAAAGTGCTATCGCTTCAAGTGTTGATGTACCAAAAGTGCTATCGCTTCCAGTGCTGATGTATGAAAGTGCTATCGCTTCAATTGCTGATGTATGAAAGTGCTATCGCTTCCAGTTCTGATGTATGCTGATATGGGAATGTGCCCTCATTTCCAGCACTAATGTACGAAACTATTGTGTTCTCACTCATGTTTTAACCGTTTGTTTCTCTCACTCATGTTTTTAACCGTTTGTTTCTCTCACTCAACAGCTAACAGGAAACGAGGTCATGGTCGGTGACGGTGTCATGAAGCAGGACTTCAAGGACATGTCACTGAAGCAAGGTCAGAAGGTCACTATTGTCCGTCTGGACCACAACCCGCCCAGCATGTGGTTGGTCAAGACAGATACCGGAAGTAAGTGCTCTCACGCGCCACTTCAAGTGCACGCGCATATTAGTTCACATATGGTGTTACAGACGGACAGTATTTGAAATATTGGAGGTTTTCGTTACTGAATTGCTGATATAAGAATCGGCATCAAAGCACAGCGGGCACAGACATAGCACAGCGGGCACAGACATAGCACAGCGGGCACAGACATAGCACAGCGGGCACAGACATAGCACAGCGGGCACAGACATAGCACAGCGGGTGCAGACATAGCACAGCGGGTGCAGACATAGCACAGCGGGCACAGACATAGCACCACGGGCACAGACGTAGCACAGCGGGTGCAGACATAGCACCACTGGCACAGACATAGCACCACGGGCACAGGCATAGCACAGCGGGCACAAACATAGCATAGCGGGAACAGACATAGCACAGCGGGCACAGACATAGCACAGCGGGCACAGACATAGCACAGCGGGTACAGACATAGCACAGCGGGTACAGACATAGCACAGCGGGTACAGACATAGCACAGCGGGCACAGACATAGCACAGCGGGTACAGACATAGCCCAGCAAGCCCAGAAATAGCACAGCGGGTACAGACATAGCACAGCGGGTACAGACATAGCACAGCGGGCCCAGAAATAGCACAGCGGGTAGACATAGCACAGCGGGTACAGATATAGCACAGCGGGCCCAGAAATAGCACAGCGGGCCCAGAAATAGCACAGCGGGCACAGACATAGCACCAGGGGCACAGACATAGCACAACTGGCACAGACATAGCACAGTGGGTACAGATGGCACAGCGGGCACAGACATAGCACAGCGGGCACAGACATAGCACAGCGGGTGCAGACATAGCACAGCGGGTGCAGACATAGCACAGCGGTTGCAGACATAGCACAGCGGGTGCAGACATAGCACAGCGGACACAGACATAGCACAGCGGACACAGACATAGCACAGCGGACACAGACATAGCACAGCGGGCGCATACATAGCACAGCGGACACAGACATAGAACAGTGGGAACAGACATAGCTATTCAGACTTCCACAGCAAATGTGTAGATGCTGTCACCATAGTCCACTGATTATACACACGTCGTTGTGTTCCTGTGGTGTGTCTCTCTATAGCGGATCCACTCCTAATTCATTGTTTAATATATTTCTTACAAATGTGATTTCATCTAACCTCGTGTCTTCTGTCAACATTCGTTCATGACTGGTCTCCCTTGTCCAACAGGAGTGTTTCCGCAGCTGTCGTTTTTGTAGCCAGAAATCTGTTCTTTCATTTCCTCGCCCTCCTGCATATTCAGGACAGTTTATCAACGTGATTCCCTGCACTGTTGAAGCTTCATATCCATTCAAGCCATATTTGTCCATTTGAAACCTTTCGTTCTTTGTCTGCGCCCTTTCCTATTCCACATTGTAGTATCATAATGTTTGCATGTGTGACTCGTTGTGTGTGTTTGTGTGTGTTGTTTTTGAATGCTTGTGTGTGTGTATGTGTGTGTGTGTGAAGGGATTGACTTGACATCGTCATTACACTGCTGGAAGAAGTGAAAAAATACATTCACCGAACACAAACCATTACTTGAGACCTCAACATGGAAGGGGGTGGGGGGGGTGTCAGGAACAACTAAAGCAGGCACAGATACAATGTTTCGGCCAGAGTCTTTATCAACGAGTAACACAACAAGAACGTTAATCCTGCACAGTAATCTCCAACTGGTTAGGAAAAAAAAGTGGAGATGGGGATAACTATGGTAATAACTATGGTAATAACTATGGTAATAACTATGGTAATAACTATGGTAATAACTATGGTAATAACTATGGTAATAACTATGGTAATAACTATGGTAATAACTATGGTAATAACTATGGTAATAACTATGGTAATAACTATGGTAATAACTATGGTAATAACTATGGTAATAACTATGGTAATAACTATGGTAATAACTATGGTAATAACTATGGTAATAACTATGGTAATAACTATGGTAATAACTATGGTAATAACTATGGTAATAACTATGGTAATAACTATGGTAATAACTATGGTAATAACTATGGTAATAACTATGGTAATAACTATGGTAATAACTATGGTAATAACTATGGTAATAAACTATGGTAATAACTATGGTAATAACTATGGTAATAACTATGGTAATAACTATGGTAATAACTATGGTAATAACTATGGTAATAACTATGGTAATAACTATGGTAATAACTATGGTAATAACTATGGTAATAACTATGGTAATAACTATGGTAACTGTCTCTTGTCAACAAAAGAAGAGAATAATCAAATAAGTCAGAAAACCATTAAAGCCAGCACAAGACGATTACCCTTTTATGAACAGACCAAAGCAAGTTATTATTCTACGCCTTAGAACAGGACATCGTAGACTTCGCAGACACGTGTACACGAAATTTAAAATCAGCGAATCAGCCAAGTGCATCCATGGATTGGCACCTGAGACAACAGATCATGTCCTCCAAGACTGTCCCAAAATACAACACATCATGGCAAAACTGTTGGCCAAGACAAATACCAGTGCAAGTCAAACGTTACAAGTCGCTGAGTGAATTAACAAAAGACAGTGAAGTTCATACTAGAGACAACATTGCACACACAAAAATTATTTAAAGCGAACGAAAGAAGAAGAAGAAGAAACAGAAAAACTATCGCTATTAAAGAGTCCAAAAAAAATAATTAAAGGACCCTTTTCCACGCATATAAGCGTACAGGGCATATAGGGCTAAACCTACATTTTATAGACCAATCGGCACAATATGGGTGATGTGGTCAGCATCACGCCGGTCGCCTTAGCTTCCCTGGACTGCCCCCGGTACCCACTCAACGCTGGGTCGACCTGGGAGTCAAGGTCATTTTTTGAGAGAAAAAAAAGTCCAGCTCCGGCAGGGAACGAACCCACGACCTTCCGATCCGCTGCTAGCGTCTAGCCGCTCCGCCACGGCGAATCCAACTATCATTATCAACATTTGATATTTAATATATTCACATACAGCTTTGTGCTGAAGACATATTCCGTGAGAAGCTAAAACACAATCTATGTATGTTATATTTATGTAATCAACAGTGGGTTACGTCAGCAGCAGTTGCATTGAAGTCGATCCTCTTGTGGTCCGTCAGGTCGGTGGATTGTTTTTAATTTGTTAGTTTCTATGGGTCGTAGCCTTTTTCTTTTCTCCTTTGTCTCTCTTTCTCTCTCCTTTTCTCTCTCTCTCTCTCTCTCTCTCTCTCTCTCTCTCTCTCTCTCTCTCTCTTTTCTCTCTCTCTCTCTCTCTGTGAAGAGGGGATGCCTTTGTTGGAGGTGGGTGGAGGTAAATTCACTGCCCTTTAAAAGCATGTCGTAAAAGGCTAATAATTATGGATGTTTCTGTCAAAGTCGGACTGCGTCTACAAGATAGGCGAGCAAACCACAGTCTGACTGCAATCAATAATGTAAAACGGTTGTACACGCAGCACTGAAATCCTGTAACAAGACTTTAGTCCAAAAGTGATTAGATATTGCTTGTCGTATTCTTCAAATTTCTTGTTCTTGTCTGTACCCCATGAAGTGTCCCCAGTCGTCAGTGCAATCAGAGATCTCTGGAATGTCCCCAGTCGTCAGTGCAATCAGAGATCTCTGGAATGTCCCCAGTCATCAGGGCAATAAGAGATCTCTGGAATGTTCCCAGTCATCAGGGCAATAAGAGATCTCTGGAATGTCCCCAGTCGTCAGTGCAATCAGAGACCTCTGGAATGTCCCCAGTCATCAGGGCAATAAGAGATCTCTGGAATGTCCCCAGTCATCAGGGCAATAAGAGATCTCTGGAATGTTCCCAGTCATTAGGGCAATAAGAGATCTCTGGAATGTCCCCAGTCATTAGGGCAATAAGAGATCTCTGGAATGTTCCCAGTCGTCAGTGCAATAAGAGATCTCTGGAATGTCCCCAGTCATTAGGGCAATAAGAGATCTCTGGAATGTCCCCAGTCATCAGGGCAATAAGAGATCTCTGGAATGTTCCCAGTCATTAGGGCAATCAGAGATCTCTGGAATGTCCCCAGTCATTAGGGCAATAAGAGACCTCTGGAATGTTCCCAGTCGTCAGGGCAATAAGAGATCTCTGGAATGTCCCCAGTCATTAGGGCAATAAGAGATCTCTGGAATGTCCCCAGTCGTCAGTGCAATAAGAGATCTCTGGAATGTCCCCAGTCATTAGGGCAATAAGAGATCTCTGGAATGTTCCCAGTCATCAGGGCAATAAGAGATCTCTGGAATGTTCCCAGTCGTCAGGGCAATAAGAGACCTCTGGAATGTTCCCAATCATCAGGGCAATAAGAGACCTCTGGAATGTCCCCAGTCGTCAGGGCAATTAAGAGATCTCTGGAATGTTCCCAGTCATCAGGGCAATAAGAGATCTCTGGAATGTTCCCAGTCATTAGGGCAATAAGAGACCTCTGGAATGTTCCCAGTCGTCAGGGCAATAAGAGACCTCTGGAATGTCCCCAGTCGTCAGTGCAATAAGAGATCTCTGGAATGTTCCCAGTCGTCAGTGCAATCAGAGATCTCTGGAATGTTCCCAGTCATCAGGGCAATAAGAGATCTCTGGAATGTCCCCAGTCATTAGGGCAATAAGAGACCTCTGGAATGTCCCCAGTCATCAGGGCAATAAGAGATCTCTGGAATGTCCCCAGTCATCAGGGCAATAAGAGATCTCTGGAATGTTCCCAATCATCAGGGCAGTAAGAGACCTCTGGAATGTTCCCAGTCATCAGGGCAATAAGAGATCTCTGCAACAGGCTTCTTTGATCGCTTTGCGTACAGTAGGTTCAGTGTTTATGATATTTCTGCGGTCCATCCTTCTGCGTGGTCACCCTCTGGATCTGTGACCGTCGTATTGCTGGACTGCTTGTGTTGTATGAAATAGACGCCATCAGGGGACATTGCCAAAGGCATCTACCAACTGCAGTCAATTCCTATTGTGGGCAGGAGATGATAACTCGATTACATAATGTTGTGCTGAGTGTCCTGGCTCAGTGGACTTGTGTTATAAAGGCATTGACTCCATGTCTGGGAGGTTGTTGTGTGCCCTGCTCAATGGAAGTGTGTTATAAAGAAATGACCTAATGACTGGGAGGTTGTTGTGTGCCCTGCTCAATGGAAGTGTGTTATAGAGGAATTACTCCATGTCTGGAAGGTTGTTGTGTGCCCTGCTCAATGGAAGTGTGTTATAAAGGAATGACTTCATGGCTGGGAGGTTGTTGTGTGCCCTGCTCAGTGGAAGTGTGTTATAAAGGCATGACTCCATGTCTGGAAGGTTGTTGTGTGCCCTGCTCAATGGAAATGTGTTATAGAGGAATGACTTCATGACTGGGAGGTTGTTGTGTGCCCTGCTCAATGGAAGTGTGTTATAAAGGAATGACTCCATGTCTGGGAGGTTGTTGTGTGCCCTGTTCAGTGGAAGTGTGTTATAAAGGAATGACTCCATGTCTG
Source organism: Candidula unifasciata (assembly GCA_905116865.2). Lineage (NCBI taxonomy): Eukaryota > Metazoa > Mollusca > Gastropoda > Stylommatophora > Geomitridae > Candidula > Candidula unifasciata. Next base: position 147,215 of record CAJHNH020001020.1, read on the forward strand.
GGAGGTTGTTGTGTGCCCTGCTCAGTGGAAGTGTGTTATAAAGGAATGACTTCATGACTGGGAGGTTGTTGTGTGCCTTGCTCAGTGGAAGTGTTTTATAAAGGAATGACTTCATGACTGGGAGGTTGTTGTGTGCCCTGCTCAGTGAAGTGTGTTATAAAGGAATGACTTCATGACTGAGAGGTTGTTGTGTGCCCTGCTCAATGGCTTGTGTTATAAAGGCATGGCTTTATGACTGAAAGGTGAGTGAGTGAGTTTCACAATTGCATGATCCTCCATTACTAGTGTTCGATTACTGCGGTTACCAAATTATTTAAAATATTTCCCTGGTTTTCCGCAAGCAGTACGAGAGTTTGACAGCGGAAGAGATCTGGATCTCGCTACTTATTTTAAAAAAAAACAACAACAACAACAGTGGAGGCTCTGTAACAAATCTTCGGGGTTAAGATGGCAGAATGTACGCGTGTCTGACTGAATGCTAGAGCCAACAATGTTCTGTAGCCATGCAAGTTCTCTCTAGCAAACGAAGCCTAAATTGCTCTTGTTTGTAAGTTGATATCAGAATTGTATCTTTGATTGTTTTCTCTCTTCAGGCCATGAACACAGTCAGGAGGTCTGTAGACGAGTAAGTATTTGGTTGACTGTTCTCTGAAAGACAAAATACTGAAAAACTGCTGTAGGCATGGCACATGATAATGCTATATTCAAACATCGTAATTAGATCTGCAAGTAGCAGGAAGAGCAGAGTTATTGGCCCTGTCTGCTCTCTGAGCTGTAAGTGCTGCCTGCAAGAATATCACATCCTGGCATCTCTGGGTTGTTAGTGCTGCCTGCAAGAATATCACATCCTGGCATCTCTGGGTTGTTAGTGCTGCCTGCAAGAATATCACATCCTGGCATCTCTGGGTTGTTAGTGCTGCCTGCAAGAATATCACATCCTGGCATCTCTGAGCTGTAGTTACTGTTTACTTTCTTCTGTGCATTGTCTTTCACAACTCGGAACCAAGCCTGCTATATATAAAGAACAACTGGGAACCAAGCTTGCTATATATAAAGAACGACTGGGAACGAAGCCTGCTATATATAAAGAACGACTGGGAACCAAGCCTGCTATAAAGAACGACTGGGAACCAAGCCTGCTATAAAGAACGACTGGGAACCAAGCCTGCTATATATAAAGAACGACTGGGAACCAAGCCTCCTATAAAGAACGACTGGGAACCAAGCCTGCTATAAAGAACGACTGGGAACCAAGCCTGCTATAAAGAACGACTGGGAACCAAGCCTGCTATAAAGAACGACTGGGAACCAAGCCTGCTATAAAGAACGACTGGGAACCAAGCCTGCTATAAAGAAGGACTGGGAACCAAACCTGCTATATATAAAGAACGACTGGGAACCAAGCCTGCTATAAAGAACGACTGGGAACCAAGCCTGCTATAAAGAACGACTGGGAACCAAGCCTGCTATAAAGAACGACTGGGAACCAAACCTGCTATAAAGAACGACTCGTGAAAGTAAATATGAAACATGCTTGTCACGGACGAACAGGCCACACAGTAACAAAGGTGAAGAATGTGGCGCCACACAGTAACAAAGGTGAAGATATGAGGCGCCACACAGTAACAAAGGTGAAGAATGTGGCGCCACACAGTAACAAAGGTGAAGAATGTGGCGCCACACAGTAACAAAGGTGAAGAATGGGGCGCCACACAGTAACAAAGGTGAAGAATGTGGCGCCACACAGTAACAAAGGTGACCAATGTGGCGCCACACAGTAACAAAGGTGCAAGAATGGGGCGCCACACAGTAACAAAGGTGAAGAATGTGGAACCGCCACACAGTAACAAAGGTGAAGAATGTGGCGCCAAACAGTAACAAAGGTGATGAATGTGGCGCCACACAGTAACAAAGGTGAAGAATGTGGCGCCGCACAGTAACAAAGGTGAAGAATGTGGCGCCACACAGTAACAAAGGTGAAGAATATGGAGCCACACAGTAACAAAGGTGAAGAATGTGGCGCCACACAGTAACAAAGGTGAAGAATGTGGCGCCACACAGTAACAAAGGTGAAGAATGGGGCGCCACACAGTAACAAAGGTGAAAAATGCTATATATAAGACGCCACTCGGAACCAAGGGCTGCCACACAGTAACCAAGTAGGCCTGGTGAAGAACTGGGGCGCCACACAGTAACAAAAGATGAAGAATGGGGCAAGCCACACAGTAACAAAAGTTAAAGAATGTGCGCCACACAGTAACAAAGGTGAAGAATGGGGCGCCACACAGTAACAAAGGGTGAAGAATGTGGCGCCACACAGTATCCACAAGGTGAGAATGGGGCTGCCACACAGTAACAAAAGTGAATAATGTGGCGCCACACAGTAACAAAGGTGAAGAATGTGGCGCCACTGGGAACCCAGTAACAAAGGTGAAGAATGTGGCGCCACACAGTAACAAAGGTGAAGAATGGGGCGCCACACAGTAACAAAGGTGAAGAATGTGGCGCCACACAGTAACAAAGGTGAAGAATGTGGCGCCACACAGTAACAAAGGTGAAGAATGTGGCGCCACACAGTAACAAAGGTGAAGAATGTGGCGCCACACAGCGTAACAAAGGTGAAGAATGTGGCGCCACACAGTAACAAAGGTGAAGAATGTGGCGCCACACAGTAACAAAGGTGAAGAATGTGGCGCCACACAGTAACAAAGGTGAAGAATGTGGCGCCACACAGTAACAAATGTGAAGAATGGGGCGCCACACAGTAACAAAGGTGAAGAATGTGGCGCCACACAGTAACAAAGGTGAAGAATGGGGCGCCACACAGTAACAAAGGTGAAGAATGGGTCAGCCCAGTCTTATAAAGAGATGGAACCCAGTCTTATAAAGAGATGGACACAGTCTTATAAAGAGATGGACCCAGTCTTATAAAGAGATGGAACCCAGTCTTATAAAGAGATGGACCCAGTCTTATAAAGAGATGGAACCCAGTCTTATAAAGAGATGGACCCAGTCTTATAAAGAGATGGACCCAGTCTTATAAAGAGATGGAACCCAGTCTTATAAAGAGATGGAACCCAGTCTTATAAAGAGATGGAACCCAGTCTTATAAAGAGATGGTACCCAGTCTTATAAAGAGATGGTACCCAGTCTTATAAAGAGATGGAACCCAGTCTTATAAAGGGATGGTACCCAGTCTTATAAAGAGATGGTACCCAGTCTTATAAAGAGATGGAACCCAGTCTTATAAAGAGATGGTACCCAGTCTTATAAAGAGATGGAACCCAGTCTTATAAAGAGATGGAACTCAGTCTTATAAAGAGATGGAACCCAGTCTTATAAAGAGATGGAACCCAGTCTTATAAAGAGATGGAACCCAGTCTTATAAAGAGATGGAACCCAGTCTTATAAAGAGATGGAACCCAGTCTTATAAAGAGATGGAACCCAGTCTTATAAAGGGATGAAACTCAGATAATTTTTAAATAAAAGTTTTTTCTTTCTTTTAAAGGCGGAGAGAAAAAGCACTGGTCGCCGTATCTCATGTGTCCTGCACTGCTTATATTTGTATAGACTAACTGGCACTAGGTAGATACAGTCGTCAGTACAAGACAGACTGTCCTTCACTTCCCCAGAATCTTTCCACCAAAGGTAGGTCGGTTTAACCTCTGAGCCTAGATTATTTAATGAAACATTGGCCTCGAAACACCGACCCAGACAAGAAAGCGACCAGGGAGAATCCGGACACAGTGTCTTCCCAACGGAAGGAGGAAACCACCGACCCAGACAAGAGAGCGACCATGTAGAGTCCAGACACAGTGTCTTTCCAACGAAAGGAGGAAACCACCGACCCAGACAAGAGAGCGACCATGTAGAGTCCAGACACAGTGTCTTCCCAACGGAAGGAGGAAACCACCGACCCAGACAAGAGAGCGACCAGGAAGAATCCGGACACAGTGTCTTTCCAACGAAAGGAGGAAACCACCGACCCAGACAAGAGAGCGACCATGTAGAGTCCAGACACAGTGTCTTTCCAACGAAAGGAGGAAACCACCGACCCAGACAAAAGAGAGCACAGTGTCTTCCCAACGGAAGGAGGAAACCACCGACCCAGACAAGAAAGCGACCAGAGAGAATCCGGACACAGTGTCTTCCCAACGGAAGGAGGAAACCACCGACCCAGACAAGAAAGCGACCAGAGAGTATCCGGACACAGTGTCTTCCCAACGGAAGGAGGAAACCACCGACACAGACAAGAGAGCGACCAGGGATAGTCCGGACACAGTGTCTTCCCAACGGAAGGAGGAAACCACCGACCCAGACAAGAGAGCGACCATGTAGAGTCCAGACACAGTGTCTTCCCAACGGAAGGAGGAAACCAGGCAGGGAAAGCTTGCCCGCAGTTTGGGAACGCAGTTTGCAATGAAACTGTTTCATTCGACACCTTTGTCAACATCTTCTACTGACTAACACATCCATCAACATCTTCTACTGACTAACACATCCATCAACATCTTCTACTGACTAACACATCTGTCAACATCTTGTACTGACTTACACATCCATCAACATCTTCTACTGACTAACACATCCATCAACATCTTCTACTGACTAACACATCTGTCAACATCTTGTACTGACTTACACATCCATCAACATCTTCTACTGACTAACACATCCAAATAAATCTTCTACTGACTAACACATCCATCAACATCTTTTACTGACTGACTCGTCAGTCAACATCTTTTCTAAGTGTCATATCTATCATCATCATAGTGTGTCTCTTCCACAGAAATGAGGACGACTCCATCTATGACATTGTGGATTAGCCACTGGGTCGGCTGCAGTCTGTGGTAAATACATGTTGTTGTTGTACTGCTGATGTTGCTGGGCGCAGCCTTGGATCACCATGTGTTTGAAGGTTCTACATACAGTGTTGTTCTGTTAGCGCAGGACAGGTTACAGCAGTCGTTCAAAAGACACAGTACAAATAATTCAACACAGTATAAGTGTATTACTTGCAAAGCCGCGAGACACACCGTGGCGCGTGTTTCAACGTCTAGGCAAGATACTTCTGTATGTTGGGCCAGTTTTAGAAACAGAAAATTATGTTCTTCACTTTGTTTAGCACACTGGTCATGTGTGAATGCTTGCGTCTCTGGATACTTTGTCGACACTCCAGTCAGAGTACCTTTCTCCCCCCCCTCCCCCTTTTTTTCACCCCTTTTCCAGCTCTTGTTTTCTTTCCCCACTAGATCTGATATTTATTCTTCTTATGTCTGGCTTCTCCCAATGGAGCATAGGCCCTCAACAACTTAGGCTAAGTCATTCTTTACTTTGCTATTGAATTAGTTTCACCCCATGTCCTCCCTCCCCCATGTCCTCCCTCCCCCATGTCCTCCCTCCCCCATGTCCCTCCTCCCCCATGTCCTCCCTCCCCCATGTCCTCCCTCCCCCATGTCCTCCCTCCCCCCATGTCCTCCCTCCCCCATGTCCTCCCTCCCCCATGTCCTCCCTCCCCCATGTCCTCCCTCCCCCATGTCCTCCCTCCCCCATGTCCTCCCTCCCCCATGTCCTCCCTCCCCCATGTCCTCCCTCCCCCATGTCCTCCCTCCCCCATGTCCTCCTCCCCCATGTCCTCCCTCCCCCATGTCCTCCCTCCCCCATGTCCTCCCCATCTTTTTAACTTCACTCTCTAGCTCCCTTTCCCACCCCTCCCCCATCCCCTTGTGTGTGTGTGTTCGTGTGTGTGTGTGTGTGTGTGTGTGTGTGTATTGTCTGCCTTTATGTCTATGCCCCTGTGGGTTCCCCTAAATTTAGAATGGCTTTTCCTACACAGTCCATCTAGTTTCACCAAATCCTAAAATACGAATCCTCTAGTGTTTTATTTCCCCTAATACATCTGTGACAGTCCAAGAGTCCACAGGAACAGCTATTAGTTTTACATGATAACACGAAGAAGCCTGGCCAGCCATCAGTTAATAAAAGACCTTGCTTAGTCTTTTGGCGGTCTATTTGGCTTCCGGGCCGACTCTGCAGAACACCGAGCCAGCCGTTGCGGCTCTGCACATTGGGCTAGGCAGCGTGGGTACGGGCGACTGCAGTTCAAGTTGTCTGGCTGGCTTCACGGTACGTTTCATTTGCTTAGGTCGTGTTAGATTTGATTGCCATTGTGCATCCTCGCCAGGAGATAGTTTGATGGCAGGTTGCTATAAATGATTTGTTAGTCTGGTTGCATATTGAAGCTTAACGTACATGGTAAATATCGATTTTTGTCATTGTTGAGGTAATCTCACTGAGCTTATAGGTCATTATCATATTTCCTTGTTAGCTCGAGATGATCAGCACGTTAGATTCTGGTCGTGCATGTTAGTTGTTGTTAATGTTGTTACCACGCTGATTTTATGTTTAGTGAAATAAACAGATGTTCAATGTGGTAATTTTAGTTCCAGTTGTTTCTGGTTCAGATCAGGATTTGTGGTTAGTGTGTCTAGTTTATTGTTGCTTGGCTGAGCTAGACTACACAGAAGATTTCTTGTCTGGGCTAAAATATACCTGTTTCTAGTCCCCGCCAAACGAACTATGTTTCTTATTTTTTTTTTTCTTGGTACTCAAACCTTTTCCGTTCTAGTACACATCAGATGTTCTCCCTGCATCGTTTGCAGCTCTAACAATCCTGGTGCCAGAGATTTCCCTTGGCGGCGATCACTTTCATTAGGCTCGGATATCTCCAAAAGGGTTTCCGTCTTCTCCCATGGAAATACACGAATTCCAGCTTAGTGCATGAGCTCTGTAGCAACGGCGGCGATTCATTAGATCTAAGTCTATATGCATTAGAATCGCACAAGCCTTGTAAACAAATACCTTTCCAAGTAGGTAGGTTTTCATAGTTTCGCCTGAGCAAGTGTCTGCTCTTGTCCTTTACAATAAACAACTTCCAGGAGATTTGTAATCATGCAACGCGCACACGGGTCCCATGAGTTCGTCATCTTGATTCGAGACAGTTAGACGTTTGAGACACTACCCATGGATGAAGGGGGACAATATCGCTTCAGTTTTTGTTTTCATGTAAAAAAATCCTAGGACAGCAGTCACAATCAGGTCTGCCTAGAGGCTGACCTGTATCTCAAAACTACGTCGCTTCTCCACCTCTTCCCAGTAAAGAAACTTTCCCACGCCTTTAATCGTACTGGGTGTATAGGGCCAGGCCTTTATGCTTCCTTCAATAGGGGGTCATAAGAAAAACGACTAAAGTGAAACGGCTTGTATTTACACGGAACAGCCCAAACTCACTTGAGATGGAGTCCTCAGGCATCAAATAACAAATTATTGTGTTACATGATGATCGGTGTTTGTATTCTTGTACTTTATTCTTTCTTTTTTTTTTTTTTTTTTTCATATAATTTTACAGGAAAGATTGGGCAAAATGCTGCATGTTTGCTACAATGCTCATCGAAATGTCTATCACAAGACCTGCCATAATATCTGTCACAAGACTTTCTTACCAAGAGTGACATAAATTAAGGACAGCTACGCGTTCTCAGAATGAACTGACGCCGATGTGTCTGGTCTGATTGATATCAACTCCCTGACAAGGATATGTCTGGTCTGACTATGATGTCACCTTACTGACGTAGATGCAGGACATTTGTATTATGTATTCTTTTATATTGTATATCAGGACAAATAAAAGTAGATTGAAAGACTGTTTATGCGTGGAACAGTGATATGCCGTGTCATGCTCGCCTTGGCCTAGCCGTGGGAGCTGCAGGAGTTCCCAGGGCTGACCTCCATGGAATGTGAGGCAAGTCTCAGATGAACGCAGACGAGTTGCGGCGATTATCGGCAAGTCTCGATCTGGAGTAGGGACAAATATTGACACAAACCCCACCAGCGAGGGGCTTGTCCTGTCTCGTCGGTATCCGGTGAGAGTTGGACAGCTTGTGTACCTCCAACTCACAACATAGCCCTCTGAAGAAGACGTAATGTTTCCTGGATTGGAGTGTTATAATTTTGAGGGCCTGGGGAAATACCCAAGTGGTGGATGATGACATGAAGTACATCAGTTTGTTGCATGGAAGTTGTCGTGGTAGGCAGAAGTAACGACTGAGATTCGATTCCTTGGGGGAAATTTTGGTTTGTCTTCCTATTAACCACATTTTTAAGTGGCGGTTGGGTGTGGGGGGGAGGGGGGGGGGGTAGTGCGCTCACCGATTTTTTTGTGGACGGGGGGATGGGGGGGGGGGGGGCCTACCTTATTAAAAAAAAAAAAAAAAACACTGGTCGAATATGTCGCCAACGTTTTCCGCTTTTAAGGCTCCGTTGTCAATGTAGTCGCCATAGGTTTCTCCTAAAGTTTTTTGCCCTAATCAATCGGGACTGGCTGTTCATTCATGATTGTGAACTTTATCACGCGCTAGTTTATGTTAGAGGGGTGTCAAGTAGTGTTGTATTTGTTGCTCTCATTAGCGATATCGTGGGTTCTATATTAACCAATGTGACAGCTTTTACCGACCCCAGAAGATCTAGAACTGGTCTAAACTCCAATCCCCTACCCCTCATCCTCAGCCTACATCCCACAAGAGACTGTGCCTACGTCCCGTGGTTTCAAAACTGTTACGTTTTGCGTTGAGCCCCAAAAAAGTCATTGAACAGAGTCTGTCTGACGGCAAGATGCCATGTTGCTGCAGAAAAGCAACGCTCCTCTCCTTCTCGCTCGTCAACGCTGACAACTGAAGTAAATTTATCTCGTACTTGAAGTCCGAGAATGCTGTTATATACGCAGTGTCGCCGGCCGCTCATAACAACGAGTAAAACACACCTTGAACCTGGCCGCTCACACGACGCTAATATAGTCATCATCGAACACAACACAGCGTGACACCCCTGTAACATAGACTAGTGCATGTGAAAGGTCAGCAACCATGAATGACCGGCCAATCCCAATTTGTTTGTGACAAAAAACGTTACAATTTCCCGCAACAGAGTGTGCAGGTTAGGATTTCTTTTGGCCTCTGACTGAACACACAACCCTAGAGTATTACGGAGGATTCGAACGCTAGTCTCCCAAGTTCTTAGTGGATTGGCCTATCGTTTCTTTTTTTACTCTACAACGCGCGCAAATGCAGTATTTCATATTTTTAGGGGGAGTAATTGTAGGCTGAAGATGTGTGAGAGGATCGCTGTCGAGTACCCCCAAAATCTGACCCGCTGAACTTCAAAAATAGATGCCCCAAATATGTGGAAGAAAATTTCCCGCAGAAAGTATGCGACAGTTGTCCTACTTGATCCAGGATTAGGGCCGGTCCAACCTGGGTTGCTTCCCCTCGCTCTCTGATCTGAGTGACCTGCTCCTGCCTGCACTTGAATGACCTTTTGCCAGCAATCAGCCAGGAGACACTGCCCAGCAAGGAGGAAAAGGGAGATAGAGGGGGGGGGGGGGGGGGGGGGGCAGGGGCAAGGAATAAGTTGCATTTGGAATGTGAACATTTTCTGCAGTTGTTAGTCTAGTTTTTGAATTCGACTGATCGCCATGTTTGAAATATTTCAGATTTCATTATTTGTGTACGCTTTTATTAAGTTTTTTTGTTTTTTGTTTGGTTCTTGTTCAAACTTTGCCTTCGATTTTACAGCATTTCTGGTTAAGCTGTAAAGCTGTCATTTTGCACACATACCATTTGTGGATGACAATGCAACAGTGTAAAAATAATCCTTTAAATATGACAATTGATGGATAATCTTTGCTATAAAATAGTTACTTAGCCGGGACATCAATAATAATTATTGAAGGAAAGTAATCCATATTGTTAATCCCCATCCCGATATTGGACGCAATTGTTTTTGTATGTGGGTTATTTTGAAGCCCAAAATAATCTACTTGTACGGGGTGAACAGGGTTTCTGGGTGCTTTGCCTGGGGGATTCTTATCTGAGTGATAGCACTTTGTGTCACCTGGTGTTTTTTGCCCCTGGTGCAGTCCTGGTGGAGTTAAATATCAAGTAATCTGTGCATATTGTCTCTTAGGAAGTTAATATTTACGTTTGCCATCAAACCGTTGCCCTTGACGTCTCTACTATTTCCTTAGAAGCTGTCGAACTTAAATGTATCTGCAAAAGTCTATGTGGATGTAATGTAAAGTGCTGCAAACATGTCTGAAATAAAAGCTCCTAGTTTAGATATTTTTGAGGTGAGCATTTAATATTTTGTATTATAGACAATATATTCAAGAGAAAACCTTTATAACAATCAATTTCATGTTTGTCCGGACTAAGATGTGGCCACTCGGTCATGACCTCAGATGACTTCGCAAAACATCGGGAATCTCCGTGGGGTTGAGAATGTGTAATAGTGACTGCAAAGTAGGACATAAAGTGACAAGATATTTTTACAGGTTATACAAAAAAGGCTTTTAATTAAGGCGCATCAAATAATTAATGCAATAAAAAGCAAAAATAATTTTAGTTTAATGAACACGAGAATGTTAATTATTATATTGACATAATTTATCTACAATTATATATTACGACTATTATGTACAAGCTGGATGCGTCTAGCTAACTATATATATCTGGTCTCGTCTATCACATGTATCAGCTATTATGTGTATACACGTAATTTCCTTACATATAAAGATAACAATTATATGTACATTACTTTAAATGCGTCCTACGGTTTTAATAATCGTAATATACATTGTAAAGGAATGATGTAAAGAGAATAGTTTACACACAGCGTCGATAAAACTATACTTTTAACTATTTTGGGTCTGTTTAGTGTATGAATTATGTGATGCGTCTGTGGCGTTGTAAACGCACTTCGTAATGCCGGGGTGCCGAGTTCGATCCCAGCTGCAGACGACTGTCTTGCGTTGGTTTCGACAGTGGTACCGAGAGCTGACCGTTCACAGGCAATGGCAAACTACTGAACGTAAAAATGGCCTAGAAAAACCACAACAGACAAACAATGCTGGCTTTAGTTCTGCAACGTCCTGTAAAATATACGCAACTGACTTAAATACAAGCTTATGTAATAAAAAATGTGTTTGTTAATTTTTGTTTCATTTATTGCACATATTCTATATCATTAGTTGTAAAATTGTCCGCGTGTCTGTAAAGAGCATGATATGCCAGAACAGCTGAAGTACATAAAGACTGTCCTAGACCTTTTTCCTGGAGCGAGGTTGGTACAGTGTCTAGAACAGACAGACCGACACAGAGATAACAGAACAATACAATCACTATGGGGACAATTGACCTGGCGTTCTGTCAAAACAAAAAGTTGCAATAATATTTCTTCCTGTGAGAGAATGTTTTACCCAGTTTTCAGATAAATACAGGTGACTGGCTACTGAGTTAAGGGAAGCAGCCGTGGCGCCACTACACTGTGATTGGTTCACTACAACAGTGTTTCTCAAACCGTTTACACCTGTGGACCACCATAACAGGGGACATTGTTTCGTGACCCGTCTGACAGATGACCAAACACAATAATAAAAAAAGATAGCAGTTGATTTGCCTAATTCCGATGGCACAAAAGTGCAGTTTTCAGCTAGTGCGACATCTACTGCTGCTAAGAGGGTAGAAAATCTGATATAAGTCGCTGGAGAGTTATTTCTAATAGACGAAGGGCTGCAATAACATCCATTCTACTTCTATGTTTTGGTGTTTTATTACTGCCGTGACTGGAAAGTCTTTTCATACAAATAAGAAGTTGAATAGAACTACTAAAAATATGATAGCTGTACAACTTTGAAATGCATACTTCTTTTTCCAGTGAAATTCAAAACGTAGAGAATGGTAGCATTACATGTCTTCGACATAAACGTCACATCAACAGACAATTCATCCGCTTTTCTGCCAAGAAGGGATCATTAATCTGAAGTATCCTCACGCTGAAGCTGTTGGAACAGCAAGTGGGTGAGAAGCTGGAAGCAGAGAATTGCCATTAGTCATCATTTTTTTCATTTGACATTTTCTGATGTTTTAACTGGGTGCTCCTTATTTAAAGTCTTGTGGCGTACTAATTAAATCTCCGTGCTTTGAAAGCAAACGAGGAACAAATTCAAAAGGTTTCAAAGTCTCTTTTGACAGCATTTCTGAATATACTACGCACATACACACATACACCAGGAAATACAATGAAATCAAGGTTTGAAAAAATCCATGTTCAAACACCTAAAAGGGTTTACTTTTCCTCGCCCCCCCCTCTTTCTCTCTCTCTCTCTGTCTCTCTCTCTCTCTCTCTCTCTCTCTCTCTCTCTCTCTGTCTCTCTCTCTCTCTCTCTCACACACACACACAGACTCGTGTTTGTCGTTTGTATTACACATTTCAAAGTATGAGCATATTTACTAATCTTTTTTTTTCCCCTTCCGAAAAAAATTCAGTTGAGTTGATTAAAGATCCGATATCATACTACTCGGGGCATACCCATAATCGCTCCGTCCCCACCTTCAGCAGCCAGCGCAGAGTTCCAATACCAGTTTGTGCCAACAGCATTCTGATTAAACGTTCATCTTGCCTTTCCTCTGAGCGTCTAGTATCGACTAGATCCCCCTCTTCACCCCCCCCCCACACCCGCTGCATCACCCCTCACCAGACTGTGGTGATCCATGTGCCCCCCCCCCCCCCCACCCGCTGCATCACCCTCACCAGACTGTGGTGATCCATGAGCACCCCCCCCCCCACCCGCTGCAATCACCCTCACCAGACTGTGGTGATCCCTGTGCACCCCCCCCCACCCGCTGCATCACCCCTCACCAGACTGTGGTGATCCATGTGCACCCCCCCACACCCGCTGCATCAACCCTCACCAGACTGTGGTGATCCATGTGCACCCCCCCCCCACCCGCTGCATCACCCTCACCAGCACTGTGGTGATCCATGCAACTCCCCCACCCCATCACGCGCCCAGACTCGTGCATCACCCTAACGCATGACTGTGGTGATCCTGTGCAAAACCCCCAACACCGCTGCATCACCCTCACCAGACTGTGGTGATCCATGTGCACCGTGGCTCCCCCCCCCCCCCCCACCCGCTGCCATCACCCTCACCAGACTGTGGTGATCCATGTGCACCTCCCCCCCCCCCCCCGGCTGCATCACCCTCAGACTGTGGTGATCCATGTGCACCTCCCCCCCCCAACACCCGCTGCATCACCCTCACCAGACTGTGGTGATCCATGTGCACCCCTCCCACCCCCCCCCCGCTGCACCCTCACCAGACTGTGGTGATCCCATGGCACCCCCCCCCCACCAACTGCATCACCCTCACCAGACTGTTGTCCATGTAAACCCCCCCCCCACCCGCTGCATCACCCTCACCAGACTGTGGTGATCCATGTGCATCCCCCCCCCCACCCGCTGCATCCACCCTCACCAGACTGTGATCCATGTGAACCCCCCCCCCCCCCCACTGCATCACCCTCACCAGACTGTGGTTGATCCATGTGTGCACCCCCCACCACACCCGCTGCATTACCCTCACCAGACTGTGGTGATCCAAGCTGCATCACCCTCACCAGACTGTGGTGATCCATGTGCACCCCCCTCCCCCACCCGCCTGCATCACCCTCACCAGACTGTGGTGATCCATGTGCACCCCCACCCCTTACACACACGCTGCATCACCCTCACCAGACTGTGGTGATCCATGTGGCACCCCCCCCCCACACGCGCTGCATGCCTCACCAGACTGTTGTCGATCCATGTCCCCCCCCCCACCGGCTGCATCACCCTCACCAGACTGTGGTGATCCATGTGCACCCCCCCCCACCCGCTGCATCACCCTCACCAGACTGTGGTGATCCATGTGCACCCCCCCCCCCACCCGCTGCATCACCCTCACCAGACTGTGGTGATCCATGAGCAACCCCCTCCCCCCACCCGCTGCATCACCCTCACCAGACTGTGGTGATCCATGAGCACCCCCCCCCCTCACCCGCTGCATCACCCTCACCAGACTGTGGTGATCCATGTGCCCCCCCCCCCCACCCGCTGCATCACCCTCACCAGACTGTGGTGATCCATGTGCACCCCCCACCCGCTGCATCACCCTCACCAGACTGTGGTGATCCATGTGCACCCCCCACCCGCTGCATCACCCTCACCAGACTGTGGTGATCCATGTGCACCCCCCCCCCCACCCGCTGCATCACCCTCACCAGACTGTGGTGATCCATGCGCACCTCCCCCCCCCCCCACCCGCTGCATCACCCTCACCAGACTGTGGTGATCCATGTGCACCCCCCACCCGCTGCATCACCCTCACCAGACTGTGGTGATCCATGTGCACCCCCCCCCCCCAACCCGCTGCATCACCCTCACCAGACTGTGGTGATCCATGTGCACCCCCTCCCCCACCCGCTGCATCACCCTCACCAGACTGTGGTGATCCATGTGCACCCCCCCCCCCCACACACGCTGCATCACCCTCACCAGACTGTGGTGATCCATGTGCACCCCCCCCCCCACCGGCTGCATCACCCTCACCAGACTGTGGTGATCCATGTGCACCCCCCCCCACCCGCTGCATCACCCTCACCAGACTGTGGTGATCCATGTGCACCCCCCCCCACCCGCTGCATCACCCTCACCAGACTGTGGTGATCCATGAGCAACCCCCTCCCCCACCCGCTGCATCACCCTCACCAGACTGTGTGATCCATGAGCACCCCCCCCCCCCTCACCCGCTGCATCACCCTCACCAGACTGTGGTGATCCATGTGCACCCCCCCCCCCACCCGCTGCATCACCCTCACCAGACTGTGGTGATCCATGTGCACCCCCCATCCGCTGCATCACCCTCACCAGACTGTGGTGATCCATGTGCACCCCCCACCCGCTGCATCACCCTCACCAGACTGGTGATCCATGTGCACCCCCCCCCCCCCACCCGCTGCATCACCCTCACCAGACTGTGGTGATCCATGCGCACCTCCCCCCCCCCACCCGCTGCATCACCCTCACCAGACTGTGGTGATCCATGTGCACCTCCCCCCCCACCCGCTGCATCACCCTCACCAGACTGTGGTGATCCATGTGCACCCCCCACCCGCTGCATCACCCTCACCAGACTGTGGTGATCCATTTGCACCCCCCTCCCACCCACTGCATCACCCTCACCAGACTGTGGTGATCCATGTAAACCCCCCCCCCCCCCACCCGCTGCATCACCCTCACCAGACTGTGGTGATCCATGTGCACCCCATCCCCCACCCGCTGCATCACCCTCACCAGACTGTGGTGATCCATGTGCACCCCCCCCCACCCCACTGCATCACCCTCACCAGACTGTGGTGATCCATGTGCACCCCCCTACACCCGCTGCATCACCCTCACCAGACTGTGGTGATCCATGTGCACCCCCCCCCCACCCGCTGCATCACCCTCACCAGACTGTGGTGATCCATGTGCACCCCCCCCCACCCGCTGCATCACCCTCACCAGACTGTGGTGATCCATGTGCACACCCCCCCCCCACCCGCTGCATCACCCTCACCAGACTGTGGTGATCCATGTGCACCCCCTCCCCCACCCGCTGCATCACCCTCACCAGACTGTGGTGATCCATGTGCACCCCCCCCCAACCGCTGCATCACCCTCACCAGACTGTGGTGATCCATGTGCACCTCTGATTGCACACACTCTCCCACAAGGCCCTAACGTCTGACTTATCATGTATCAGTATTCCACCAAGTTGTGCAGTGCCAGCCAGTCTGCTTGATTATTCCCTATCACTCTGGGATTCCTCGGAGAAAAAAATCCAGACATTGCTCCTCATTCGTGACATTCCGAAGCCAATCATGCTGCTCCGCACGAAACCCGACCTGACTTTCTCCATGATGCTTTCTAAGTCAGTTACAATCACGATATGTCTCTATGTGTGTCTGTGTGTGTATGTCTGTGTGTGTGTGTGTATGTCTGTGTGTGTGTGTGGGGGGGGGAGGGTGTTCTCTAGCCAGCGGAAAGCTGCAGCGACCGCCTTTACCTCCATTCTTAAGCTGCATGTTGTGGTATCATACGCAAGGCTCTCCTGCATCAAACGTCGACAATGGCTTTTGCTAACAACCACCAAGCACTTCTTTTGCCTCTTGACACTGAACCATCTGTATAAACGATCAAATTCTCCAAATGAGCATTCTTCTTCTTCTTCCTTTCTACCCCCCAATGGAGCATAGGCCCTCAACAAACTCACGCCAAGTCGTTCTATCTTTCGCCATTACACGGAGCTCTCCCATGTCCTCCCAATCTTTCTAACTTCATTCTCCAGCTCTCTTCTTCATTTTTTTTTGGCCTTCCATTATTCCTATGCCCCTGTGGGGTTTCAATGCAAAGACATTCTAGTTATGCTGATCTCCTGTTTTCTCAGTGTGTGTCCTATCCAACGCCAGCTTCTTTTCCTCGTCTCTTGGTCTACTGGAGCCTGTTTAGTTCTCTCTACATTAGTTATTCTATCTACCATTTAATTCCCTCTATTCTGTAATTTATTAGTAGTTGCCTTAGTTGTTCTCCATGTTCCCGCCCCATCTTAAATCTATCTTGAATTAATTGCTGAATTTCCACCTCCGTGGCACCTGCTGGCCACTCTCCGCACTCCCGGCTCAAGGTGATTATGCCTCTACACAAGTCTGAATGTTTCGTTGGCACTCTGATCGAATCCTCTCCCCGACCAATTGTTTTCTCGACTGTGTCTTCTGCCTGAGCCATCCATGACTTCCCTCTTATCAGCAGCTGACCTTTAATCGCGTCCAGAACTACATGTAAAGGGTGATCTGTGTCTGCATCTACCCTGAGATATGACTTCGCCTGCAGCACCTTGTGTCTACCTGCAACAGTCGGCACACCAAGGATGTATCGCATACAGCTGCCGACCCTTAACGGCATCCAGAGCTTCGTGCAAAGGCTGGTCTGTGTCTGCATCTACCCTGAGATATGACTTCGCCTGCAGCACCTTGTGTCTACCTGCAACCGTCGGCAAACCAAGGATGTATCGCATACACACCACTGGGGTGTCTCTGATGCAACCCAGAATAACCCGCATAGCCACGTTCTGTATGCGCTCCAGTTTGTCCATCTGACTCTTTGAGACGGTAAGCAGTCCCAGGCCATAATCAACCACTGACAGGAGATAGGTACCAATCCCAAAAAACCCCGATCAACCGCATAACAGAGTTATATTGAGGCACCCGATGGTGATGTCATAAGTCTAGGCTGGAAGTAAGGACCTATAACTCGTGTGGCGACTCTATGATTCCGGCATTCCATTGTTGCAAAACGAGTGTGGCATCGTACGCGACAATCTGGCTAAGGAATTGTAGGCGGTTACCGAATATCATCATTGTTTCAGCTTCACCACTGCAAACATCAGACAATTCTTATTTCTTTCCGCTTGTCTTTATTGTTTTCTTTACATTTGTTATGTTTCTTAAGAAACAAGTGATTTTTTTTTTTATTTCGAAATGGCGACAGGAAATGTCAGCCGTCAAAATATTGTAACCTTCTTCAGTAGACTCGATGACAATTTTCAGGCAAACGCTGATAATGTTACATCAAATGTGTCAACTAATAATGTTTCAGATGTAGGAAGAAAAAAGTAGATAGGTGTGACAAGATGTCAACAAGGACTTAGTGCACTTAAGACTATGGCTGCAATGGACATAGAGCAGAGAATGCTGTTCCCACTATTTCAGTACTTGATACTGTCAGTGGTTGAGTATGCCTGGGAGCCTCAGAGGAAAGGCAAGACGGACGTTTAATTAGATTTTCTTCCTACAATCATGAAAGTCGAAAAACTACCCACCATACCCCGCCACATAATTGGGCAGATATTTCAGGCTGCTCGCCCGGTCTTATCTCGGTCCACAGGTTGAAGAACACCGCGCTAGCTCATCATTGCAAGGGGAAATAACCTTATCATCTCATACTTACGGCCCTTCTGTTAATCCCACGCAAAACTGCTTGTTCACATGCGCAAGGGAGGCAACTAGAGGTGTTTGTCAGATTGTTCTCTGAGATCTCCCAGGCAGAGTTGCCAGATCTCCCACTGAGGGAACAGGGGAGATCTCACATGGAGAGGAGAATGTCCGGTTGTGTCCAAATCCAGTCAAATATTTCGTCTACTTGTGACGGGAACACGGCAGTGGCCGGGCCAGGTCATTCGGGGTCGTCTCAAAGGAGCTTTCATTTGGAAATTATAATAAGAAGAAGAAAAAAAATAATAATAGGGTTAGTTAACAATGCCTAATAGAAGGATTATAAGACAGCTGGAATAATGTATGAGGGAAAGCTGAAACCAACACGAATATTACAAGTATGTGTGGCTGTGTGTGTGTGTGTGTGTGTGTGTGTGTGTGTGTGTGTGTGTGTGAGTGTGTTGTGTCAAACAGTCGGCCAACCTTTTCCCCTTTTTCCTCCCAGGTCACCCCGTTTCATTCCCTCTCTATCCTCCCCGTCCACCCCCTATATCTTACTCTCTCCTTCTGCCAACCTCGCTGGCATCTCTCTCTCTCTCTCTCTCTCTCTCTCTATCTCTCTCTCTCTCTCTCTCTCTCTTTCACATACAAACACACTCTCTGTCATTCTCACATATTCTCTTTTATCGCTCTCTCTCTCTCTCTCTCTCTCAACCTCACAAACTCACATTTTCTCTCTCTCTCTCTCTCTCACTCTCTCTCTCTCTCTCTCTCTCTCTCTCTCTCTCTCTCTCTCTCTCTCTCTCACTCACTCTCTCTCTCTCTCTCTCTCTCACTCTCTCTCTCTCTCACTCACTCACTCTCTCTCTCATTCACTCTCTCTCTCACTCTCTCTCTCTCACTCTCTCTCTCTCTCTCTCTCTCTCTCTCTCTCTCTCTCTCTCTCATAAACATTTGAGGTTGTGCTTTAGAATGCCAATGGTTTTAATCGCTGGCAAACACCCTGAGAGAAATGTCCGCTTTCGTCGATGTCTGCTTGTTCATGTTCTCTCATTGGGCTTTTCAGTCATAGCAGACGTAGACTGGGTTTAGTTAACTCATCTCTACTACAGGAAGCCATATTTCCTATACTGTGTTTAGTTAACTCATCTCTACTACAGGAGGCCATATTTCCTATACTGTGTTTAGTTAACTCATCTCTACTACAGGAAGCCATATTTCCTATACTGTGTTTAGTTAACTCATCTCTACTAACTCATCTCTACTACAGGAAGCCATATTTCCTATACTGTGTTTAGTTAACTCATCTCTACTACAGGAAGCCATATTTCCTATACTGTGTTTAGTTAACTCATCTCTACTACAGGAGGCCATATTTCCTATACTGTGTTTAGTTAACTCATCTCTACTACAGGAGGCCATATTTCCTACACTGTGTTTAGTTAACTCATATCTACTACATGAGGGCATATTTCCTATACTGTGTTTAGTTAACTCATCTCAACTACAAGAGGCCACATTTCCAACACTGTGTTTAGTTAACTCATCTCAACTATAGGAGGTCCTGTTTCCAACACTGTGCGTACACACACATCATATAGCATCAGGTGTGTGTAACACTCGTGTCTGTGTTGATTTGGTAAAATATATTTTACAGAGAATTCACGTCGGGGCTAAACGTTATTAAGTTTTTGTTTCAAGATTTCACAAATTCATTTGCTATTCGGTGCACAATGATAATAATAGTATTAATAATAATAATATCAATAATAATTATTATTATCATTATTGATATTATCATAATTAAATTTTAAAAAGATAGGAGCGGAGGTCTCAATCTGTTTGAGCCTCTGATTGCGTCGCCCTTGTAACGTCCCCACTTTGACAAACCTTCCCAATGTTTGTTTACTAATTTCACACTAGTATTCCTTTGAGACAGCCCCTGGCCGCCCGACTGTCCCTCTAAGCTTCGCCTGGAGAAGGAAGATGACCTACTGCCAAGGGAAGCAGGGAGGACAAATCGTGTCTTGATGTCGAAGCGAGAGATTTGAGGTGAGAAGAGCACACACGTCGGTGTGACAACACGACCTGGCCCAGCACTTCTTGCCTCGGCCGGCCGCACTGCAGCAAGTGTCATGACTGTCCTACACCAGAGATTTCTGACAAACGACTGAACATGACAACTTGTGACCTCTAGGATGCAAGTTGGCGGTAAGTGTGATTTCACTAATCTTCACGACAAACTTTATCTATAGTTTATTTGGTACTTTAGTTTTCAAATTATTCGTTCCTTACGTTTAGCAATATTAGCATGTAATAAATGGATAAGTAGAAACTTTCAGTTCCCATAGAAGATGAGTAGTGTCTTTCAATATGGTCAGGCAACACAAGGTAGAACAGTTGTCTCACAGCCCAGTGGTCAGGTGTCCGAATCCCTAGAACGCTGAATTTTTTTTTTTTTAAATAGCAGCTATCCCAACGTCCAGGTACATAACCGTATGTAAACGGAAGTGTTCTGGGAGATAAAGGAAGCATTGACTACCTCGCCTCGCGAACGTCTACTGGTCTATAACAGGGATTTGCTATCACCATATTCCAAACAGTATTTACATTTCAAGTGAATCCGTAAGGATCGACATCGTTGCACTAGGCATTTTAAGATCACAAATGGTTGTTTGTTTGTTTGTTTGAGTATCGAGAAGCTACGAGTAGTTAACCCTTAGGTTCGGTATTATGGATATCGCAACCTTTCGGCCTTGATACCATTGTAAATACCGTAAATCTGGGAGAAATGTGGCTTTCCTGCCTACCCCCGGGATCGAACCCGGACCACAAGGAGTTCGTCACCCGGTTTCCCCGCAATCCGGTTTAGCCAACTACACTAGAGAGCCGGGCATCACAAATCTCCGCAGCAGAACGCTATCCTTCCGCCGAGAGCGTCGCACGCAGCGCAAACTGTATATCTCCGGTGACGATCCCCAGGGAAACGAACCTAGGACCTTTAGAGCGCGAAGTCAACAGACAGAGCGCTTCACCGCGGAGATTCCCTGGTGTGAAAACGTGTGAGGTGTGCCTTTACTCCTGAGTTATTTCCTGTGAGATCATGTGTCACGTGCTAGTCACGTGTTCCACCAAAACTTTAGCAATGACAACTTAACGCTTCTTTCTCACGTTTACATTTTAGATTTCAATCACAGATTGTTATAGTCAAAAATAAAAATCAACAATGTTTCTGTGCTCAAATATAAATTAACCTTATTTCCGTGCTCAAATATAAATTAACCAGGTTCCTGTGTTAAAATACAAAGCAACCATGTTTCCTAACTAAAATATAAATTAACCATGTTTTTGTGCTAAAATATAAAACAACTGCGTTTTTGTGCTAAAGTATAAAACAACGCGTAAAAAAAAAAAATCTAACACGTTTTGTGTGTGTGTGTGTGTGTGCTTAAAAATCAACCACGTTATTGTGCTAAAAAAAAAAAAAAAATCTACCCCGCTTTTGTGCTAAAATAAAAATGTACCACGTTTTTGTGCCAAAATTTAAAACAATCGCGTTTTTAAAGCTAAAATAAAAAACCACTACGTTTTGTGTGCTAAAATAAAAAACCACTACGTTTTGTGTGCTAAAATAAAAAACCACTACGTTTTGTGTGCTAAAATAAAAAACCACTAGGTTTTTAAAGCTAAAATAAAAAACCACTACGTTTTGTGTGCTAAAATAAAAAACCACTACGTTTTTAAAGCTAAAATAAAAAACCACTACGTTTTGTGTGCTAAAATAAAAAACCACTACGTTTTTAAAGCTAAAATAAAAAACCACTACGTTTTGTGTGCTAAAATAAAAAACCACTTCGTTTTTAAAGCTAAAATAAAAAATTACTACGTTTTTAAAGCTAAAATAAAAAACCACTACGTTTTGTGTGCTAAAATAAAAAACCACTAGGTTTTTAAAGCTAAAATAAAAAACCACTACGTTTTGTGTGCTAAAATAAAAAACCACTACGTTTTTAAAGCTAAAATAAAAAACCACTACGTTTTGTGTGCTAAAATAAAAAACCACTTCGTTTTTAAAGCTAAAATAAAAAATTACTACGTTTTTAAAGCTAAAATAAAAAACCACTACGTTTTTAAAGCTAAAATAAAAAACCACTAGGTTTTTAAAGCTAAAATAAAAAACCACTACGTTTTTAAAGCTAAAATAAAAAATTACTACGTTTTTAAAGCTAAAATATCAGTCAGTCATATTTCTATTTCTCCGCCATTGCTGGTCCCAAATCCGCATGAAAGAGGAGGAGGGCTTGTGTGTGAGGCCAGCTACCTCAACACAAACATTTTTTTTTCTTACAGAAACTGACAATCAGTTATGTGTTTGTACTCAAAAATAAATCAGCAATGTGTCCATTCTTAGAAATAAATCAGCTATGTGTCTGTACTCAGATATAAATCATCTATGTGTCTGTACTCAGATATAAATCAGCAATGTGTCTGTGCTCAAATAAAAATCAGCCATGTGTCTGTACTCAGATAAAAATCAGTCACGTGTCTGTGCTCGGATATAAATCAGTCATCAGTCTGTAGGGAACTCTCGAGAAACCACAATTTTAACGCCAGTGGATCATCAGACATATGGTGCTTGACCCATATGCTGGACAAACCCATCAGTTGATGGATGAGATGTCAAACGCCAAGCCGGCCGCCTTTACTTTTAGCGACATGTCCTGGTGTCATTTTAAGACTGGGAAGTCAGTTATAAAATATCCACGTGAATGTGAAAGTAGTGGTTGTGGTAGTGATGGTGGTGGTAGTAGTAGTAGTAACAGTAGTAGCAGTAGTAGTGGTTTTTACCGTTGTAACAGAAGCAGCGGTATAGAGTATTAGTAGTCATATTTGTAGTAAAAGTGGTAGTGGTGGTAGTCGTAGTGGTAACAGCAACATCATCACTAGCAGTGTTAACAGTAGTGATAGTATTAGTAGTAGTGGTTATTGTGGTGGTAGGGTAAGCAGTAAAAGAAGAAGAAGAAGAAGAAGAAGAAGAAGAAGAAGAAGAAGAAGAAGAAGAAGAAGAAGAAGAAGAAGAAGAAGAAGAAGAAGAAGAAGAAGAAGCAGTAGTTTTAGTAGTAGTGGTGATGGTGGCAGTGGTAGCAGCAGTAGTAGTAATGCTAGTAGCAATATAGTGGCGGTAGTAGTAATTGCAGTAGTAGTCTCAGTTGTATTAGTAATTGCAGTAATAGTAGTAGTAGCAGCAGTAGTATGAACACAAGTAATAACAGCAGTAACTGTAGTAGTAAAAGTAACACTAGTAGTAATGTAAGCAGTACTAGTAACCATATTAAAATTAATATAAGTAGTAATAGTAGTAGTGGTAATAGTAGTAGTGGTAATCGTAGTAGTGGTAATCGTAGTAGTGGTAATAGTAGTAGTAGTAATAGTAGTAATGGTAATAGTAGTAGTGGTAATAATAGTAGTGGTAATAGTAGTAGTGGTAATAGTAGTAGTTGAGGCTGCAGCTGCAGTAGAAAGTAGTAGTTGTAGCAGTAGAAGCATCAGTAGCTGTTGTAAACATATAGTAAAATGTGTAGTAAATGTTGTGGTGGTGGTAGTAGTAGTAGTTGTTGTTGTTGTAATAGTAGCAAACATAGTAATAGCTTCTACAGCAGCAGCAGTAGTAGTAGTAAAAATAGTAGCAACTGTTTCAGTAGTAGTAGTTGTAGCTGGAGCAGTAGCAGTTGTAGTTGTAGCTGGAGCAGTAGTAGTTGTAGCTGGAGCAGTAGTAGTAGTAGTTGTAGCTGGAGCAGTAGTAGTAGTTGTTGTAGTAGTAGTAGTTGTAGCTGGAGCAGTATCAGTAGTAGTTGTAGGTGGAGCAGTAGCAGTAGTAGTTGTAGCTGGAGCAGTAGCAGCAGTAGTTGTAGCTGGAGCAGTAGCAGTAGCAGTTGTAGCTGGAGCTGCAGTAGTATTTGTTGTAGCTGGAGCAGTTATAGTTGTAGCTGCAGCAGTAGCTGCAGTAGTTGTAGCTGGAGCAGAAGCAGCAGTAGTTGTAGCTGGAGCAGTAGCAGTAGTAGTTGTAGCTGGAGCAGTAGTAGTTGTAGCTGGAGCAGTAGTTGTAGTTGTTGTAGCTGGAGCAGTAGTAGTAGTAGTTGTAGCTGGAGCAGTAGCAGTAGTAGTTGGAGCTGGAGCAGTAGCAGTAGTAGTTGTAGCTGGAGCAGTAGCAGTAGTAGTAGTTGTAGCTAGAGCAGTAGCAGTAGTAGTTGTAGCTGGAGCAGTAGTAGTAGTAGTTGTAGCTGGAGCAGTAGTAGTAGTAGTTGTAGCTGGAGCAGTAGTAGTAGTAGTTGTAGCTGGAGCAGTAGCAGTAGTAGTTGTAGCTGGAGCAGTAGTAGTTGTAGCTGGAGCAGTAGCAGTAGTAGTAGTTGTAGCTGGAGCAGTAGCAGTAGTAGTTGTTGTAGCTGGAGCAGTAGCAGCAGTAGTTGTAGCTGGAGCAGTAGTAGTAGTTGTAGCTGGAGCAGTAGCAGTAGTAGTTGTAGCTGGAGCAGTAGCAGTAGTAGTTGTAGCTGGAGCAGTAGCAGTAGTAGTAGTTGAACCTGAAGCAGTAGCAGTAGTAGTTATAGCTGGAGCAGTAGCAGTAGTAGTAGTTGTAGCTGGAGCAGTAGCAGCAGTAGTTGTAGCTGGAGCAGTAGCAGTAGTAGTTGTAGCTGGAGCAGTAGCTGTAGTAGTTGTAGCTGGAGCAGTAGTAGTAGTAGTTGTAGCTGAAGCAGTAGTAGTAGTAGTTGTAGCTGGAGCAGTATCAGTAGTAGTAGTTGTAGCTGGAGCAGTAGCAGTAGTAGTTGTAGCTGGAGCAGTAGCAGTAGTAGTTGTTGTAGCTGGAGCAGTAGCAGTAGTAGTAGTTGTAGCTGGAGCAGTAGCAGTAGTAGTAGTTGTAGCTGGAGCAGTAGCAGTAGTAGTTGTTGTAGCTGGAGCAGAAGCAGTAGTAGTTGTAGCTGGAGCAGTAGCAGTAGTAGTAGTTGTAGCTGGAGCAGTAGCAGTAGTTGTAGTAGCAACAGTGTTATCAGTGCAGTTGAAACCAGTACTGCTGCTACTGCTGCTATTGCTGCCACTATAATGACCAATACTGCTACTACTCAGATGTATCTATAAAATATGTACATACACAGTAAGCAGCTCAGTGTGTGTGTGAGAAAAATATTTTAGTCAACTGTTAGCCATGTATTTGTCAAACTTGTATTTACCCATTAGGCAAACATTGCTCAACTAAAACACATACACACGTATGACTTTAGAGGAATCACGTGATTTGTTGGTTTCGTCATCCTTTTCCGCCGCAACTACATCCAAAGGTATTGATCGCTCCTCATATTTGTAGTCACAGTAGGACATACAGTCACATCAACTCATGGTACCATACGTAACATACACAGACATTGGTTGTATGCTGACATGGTCGACTACTCCAGTCGGCTATTCTCTGAAAGCTGACTTTTCGTCAGCTAAGTGTTAGTCCGTGCTACAAGCGGGTCCTCTGGGCGGTGACCGTGTTGTCATGTTGACGTGTTTCTGTGATGACCTAGGGATGTCTTGTCAACGTCCCTGTCCAGCTCCCAGAGACTGACATGCCAACTGCCAGCACAGACCGGAGACATGCCCGACCCCCACCGTTAACTGCACTAGACACACAAGACAAGATCAACACTGAAGTCTTGTTCACACAATCGTTGGCGAATCCTCCACAAAAATGGCCGCCGATGCTGGAAGCATCTTCGGTTCACGGCCTCAAATCATCTGTTTGCCTCTGGTGTTGACTCTCGTGCTCTCGGAAGTGAAATCTCAGAAACAGGGCCTCACCAAAACAACAGAAAACTAACTTTGGAGGTTGATGACCTGGGAGTGTTTTTGCCTCTTGTCTTCTAATTTGTTGTACAGAATTGTGGAGGGACTTTTATTAATATTCAAGCGAGAGCTGGCTCACATTCTAATGGAAACTACAGCCAGGGAATCGGGTTATCTGGTCAATCCCTGACAAACAGGATTAAGACATCAACACAGAAACTTGGCCACTTGTCTCTTTGTTCCAGTTTTTAAAATTGTTGTTGTAGACAATAAATTTGTTAAAATTCTGTTTGGTTCAATTTTGATGCAGTTTGAACTAGAAATTGATTCTGCTTAATTGTGAATCTGTGTGCGTATATGTGTGTGTATGTGCTTTGTGATAGATGTGCTGAGGAGGGGCAGGTAAGGATATATGTCACATTTGTGTTTACCCCTCCTCCTCCCCTGTTTTGTTGGTGTTGAAAAGGGGGGGGGGGGTGCTTATGCCAGCTGAACAGTGTTTATTTTCTCCAAATATTAGTTGTTCAGTCTGTCAGGTTCCATGTGATGGTTGTAATCGCAGCTTTCACTTTTGATTGCAAACGAAAATCCCTTATTTCAATATTTATTATTACTGTTTACTATTTATTAAAGCTTGTTTACATTATTAACATAGCGGAAAGAACGGTCGCTGCATGTTTACGCCTTTAGTGCAGAAAATGTCACGTTTGAGAGCTACCGGTTACTAATAGTACTATCCTAGCTGCACACGCATGCTCTCGACAGCCAAGCAGCGAAAAGGAAAATATCACGTGATACACTCACCCAGTGTTATTCTTACTGCTAGCGCTTAATTTTGACCCACCTCGCCTTTCGCCATATTCCTTTTTTGTTTTTTTGGTCAGTATTTTCTGTAAAGTGTTTTTCCATGTTCTGTTGTTGTTGAACGTATTGCTTTTTTATCCTCATTTGTACCGTATTGTTGTCGTACTTGAGGAAATGTTTCGGTACCTATGATTTTCACAATTATTTTATTTTAATGTTTGCTTCTCGAGCTGTTGTCTGTGCTTCTGTTAACTTTTCTCAACCCAAACAGCTGTAACTTCAACTCTTGTCTATTACAAGGAGCTGAGCTTAAAAGCCATAAATATTTCAGTCTGCAGGAGTTTACCACCAACACTGTTGGACAGAAGCAGTTAAATTCATATTTCAGACACAACAGGTTAATATGGCTGCCTAGGATAGCTTTAAAAATTTTTTTTCCAAAGGGTTAAGAACTTGGTACGCTGGCTCCCATGTCGACCGCGCCTTGAGTGGGTACCAGGTATACTTCTGGGAAGTAAAGGCAGTTGATATGATGTTGAGCTTATCCTCCACCGAGGATAAGAAAAAATAATTCTAGCCCTATATGCCCAATACGCCTGGAGGTTTGGAAAAGGGTCCTTCAGTTTATTTGAGTTCGACACACATTTCTAATCACTGCAAACAATTGTAACCGTCATAAATCTAGGGAACATATGTGATATTTGAAAAATACCCTTTTTTTTCAAGGCGGCCTTTGATCTGTGCTCAGATCATATTTGAACAATTCCCGGCTGTATGTTTAGGGGCTAGTGGTACGTTCGATTTGTCGTGGAAGATTGCTCCGCCGTTGAGCTGCGGAGTGATTGAAGACAGCATTTTCAGAATGATCGGGGGGAAAAAACATTTGGTGTGTACATTTGCAACTGGAAAAGTTGACCCCTGTACTTGCACAATATTTGCCATCAATTTTTGTTTCTCTCTCGTTGATGTATTCTCATATTCTCTT
>CAJHNH020001020.1:179734-207323 GCA_905116865.2 Candidula unifasciata
CAAGAGATCTTCTCTACGCAATTAGTGTACCATTATCTCTCTTACACATTTTCAAATGTTTTTTTTTTTAGTGCAAGGGGATTGTCGCTCCTGGGTTTAGGTAATGTTGTATGTGTGAATGCTTAAGTGTCTTTATCTATGTTTATGCGTGGATGTTTATGTATCTCTGGAGTTATTTATATGTTGTTGTTTATGACTTTATGGCTTTATTTATGCGTGGAAGTTTATGTATCTCTGGCGTTATTTATAGGTTGTTGTTTATGACTTTCTGGGTTTATTTATGCGTTGATGTTTATGTATCTGGCGTTATTTATAGGTTGTTGTTTATGACTTTCTAGCTTTATTTATGCGTTGATGTTTATGTATCTCTGGCGTTATTTACAGGTTGTTGTTTATGACTTTCTGGCTTTATTTATGTGTGGATGTTTATGTATCTCTGGCGTTATTTATATGTTGTTGTTTATGACTTTCTGGCTTTATTTATGCGTGGAAGTTTATGTATCTCTGGCGTTATTTATATGTTGTTGTTTATGACTTTCTGGCTTTATTTATGTGTGGATGTTTGTGTCTCTCTGACATTATTTATAGGTTCTTGTTTCTGCCTTTCTGGCGTTTATTTGTGTGTGGATGTTTGTGTATCTCTGACCTTGTTTATGTGTGGATGTTTATGTATCTCTGGCGTTATCTATATATATATATATCTTGTTTAAGTATCTGGCTTTATTTGTGTGTGGATGATTAAGTATGTGTGGACATTTATGGGTCTCTAGCATTATTTATGCGTTGATTTTGATGTATCTCTGGCCTTATTTATGTTTATGCATCTCTGTCCCTAATTAGGCCTATTTTTTTTTATCTATTGCTTCATGTATGCATAAATGTTTACGTATCTCTGGCTTTATTTGTGTAAATCTTCATGTATCTCTGGCTTTATTTGTGTAAATCATTATGTATCTCTGGCTTTATTTGTGTAAATCTTCATGTACATCTGGCTTTATTTGTGTAAATCTTTATGTATCTCTGGCTTTATTTGTGTAAATCTTAACGTATCTCTGGCTTTATTTGTGTAAATCTGTATGTATCTCTGGCTTTATTTGTGTAAATCTGTATGTACCAATGGCTTTTTTGTGTGTAAATCTTCATGTACCTCTGGCATTATTTGTGTAAATCTTTATGTTTCTCTGACATTATTTGTGTAAATCTTCATGTATTTCTGGCAGTATTTGTGTAAATATTTTTGTACCTCTGGCTTCATTTGTGTAAATCTTCGTGTATCTCTGGCTTTAATTTGTAAATCTGAATGTTCCTCTGGCTTTTTTTGTGTAAATCTGTATGTATCTCTGGCTTTATTTGTGTAAATATGTATGTATCTCTGGCTTTATTTGTGTAAATCTTCATGTATCTCTGGCATTATTTGTGTAAATTTTTTTGTACCTCTGTCATTATTTGTGTAAACCTGTATGTATCTCTTGCTTTAATTGTGTAAATCTGTATGTACCTCTTGCTTTATTTGTGTAAATTTGTATGTACCTCTGGCTTTATCTGTGTAAATCTGTATGTACCTATGGCTTTATTTGTGTAAATCTTTATGTACCTCTGGCTTTATTTGTGTAAATTTTATGTACCTATGGCGTTTTTTGTGTAAATATTTATGTACCTCTGGCGTTATTTGTGTATCTACCTCTGGCTGTTTATTTGTGTAAATCTCTGGCGTTATGTACCTCTGCTGGCTTTATTTTGTAAATGTGAATCTTTTATGTACATTTGTATGCTTTAAATTTGTGTAAATCTGTATGTGTACCTCTGGTACTTCTGTTATCTGTGTAAATCGGTTATGTATCTATGTACCTAGCGTTATTACCTCTCGCTTTATTTGTGTAAATCTTGATGTATCTCTGGCTGTTAAATTGTGTGTACATGGGGTGTTCTGTATGTATCTCTGGCTTTATTTGTGTAAAAACCTCTCTTTGTGTAAACTGTATCTTTGCCTTCATTTTTAAATCTTTGTGGAAATATTTATGTAAACGTTATCTATCTTTATTTGTGGAAATCTTTATGTATCTCTGGCTTTATTTGTGTAAATCTTTATGTACATCTATCTTTATTTGTGTAAATCTTTATGTACCTCTGGCTTTATTTGTGTTAATCTTTATGTATATCTGGCTTTATTTATGTAAATCTGTATGTAATCTCTGGCTTTATTTGTGTGAATCTTTATGTATCTCTGGCTTTATTTGTGTGAATGTTTATGTGTCTCTGGCTTTATTTGTGTGAATGTTTATGTGTCTCTGGCATTATTTGTGTAAATTTTTATGTGTCTATGGCTTTATTTGTGTGAATGTTTATGTGTCTCTGGCGTTGTTTATGCTCGAATGTTCGCGTACTTTATTCATGTATGGCGTTGTTCATGTATGGCGTTATTCATGTATGGCGTTATTTATGTATGACGTTGTTCATTTTTGGCGTTATTCATGTATGGCGTTATTCGTGTATGGCGTTATTCATGTATGGCGTTATTCATGTATGGCGTTATTTATGTATGGCGTTATTCCTGCTTATGCTTGTATCATTTCATATATGTGTAATTTACTGAATGTGTGAGTGTATGCAAGTATATGGTACATCCGAGTTTCCTAAATTATTGTCAATATGTGAAAAGTTGGATGTTCAGTATAACTATAACCGCACACGCCGTGTACTGCGTGCATGAAGAAATACGCACGGCTATAATTCATACCATATTTCTGTTGTTGTTGTTGTGTTGTTGTTGTTGTTGTTGTTGTTGTTGTTGTTGTTGTTGGGAGCTCCTCGTCATTCCCTTACCCTTCTCCTACTACTGCTGCTGCTGTCAGACCGTTGCCGAAGCTCCCAGTTACCTGAAACCTCTCGTTGTCCTCACACAGAAGCCGCTCCTCCACCTACCTCGGGGCCGGCTCCCCTACAGCCTGTGACGACCTGGAGTCTGGGAAAATAGGTCAAATTGAGGAGCCAGGGATGAAGATCACCTCTTTCAGCTCAGTGCCAGATCCCAGTTGTGGTAAGTCAGCCCCGATGTCCACATCTCGGATTTGTGTCATTGTGGTCAGTGTCAACCGTCTTCTTTGTTGGTCGATATCTGTGGTGTGCCGCAAGACGTCGCAGGTTAAGGGATGATGGTTAGCTGAGCCAGGGCGAGCTCGGTTGCTTGGTATGCTGTGATGTTGTGAGATTTTAAGCTGTCATTAACTCCTTCAATCCATCTTCTTGTAGGTCTTTCTAACTGCTGTGTTTTTATTTCGGCATTGCTGAATTAATTTTTACTACGTGACCGAACCATTTTGTTCTTTGTTTCTCAAAAAATTTGGTGGTGCATATTGTTCTAAAAGTTTTGTTTTCTTAAATAATCTCAGCAGTTGTCACACGATTTCTTCTGGCCTGGTCCACAGTCTTTCTCAAGCATATCATCTTACCTTTGGCTAGTACTTGTTCTCCTTCATGTTTACCAGCTGAAAACTTTTCTGGAAAGTTCTGGTTGTTCGTCCACTTCTGGACTGCAATCCTGTTCCAGAAACTGTTTTGCATGTGCATCCGTTTTACAGAACTGACGCTTTTTTATGCATACTGCTGGTTCCTTGCCTCTCAAGAAGATGCACTCCGACTTTGGAGGAAGTTCCCAACGAGTGGACTCTTACGACATGCTTTTGGGTAGGCAGTGGGTCTATTCTTGTATTTCCTATAATAGGGCCCCGGAACCCACACGGGGTTGTGGCTGGTTGTCTCTTGTGCTGTTTGGTTAATGACCAACTCTGACACTGGTGACCTCAAATGGCATTTATAATTTGTTTTCTAATCTTTGACGGAACAGCCGGTTGTTGCAAGACTGAGGTCAGCTTATACATAACGTTGTTGGCTTGTTGAATACTTGATTTGATCTCTCTGTCCACTCTAGCCTAGTATGTAAAGGTGCTTCCCAAGTCTTTGAAGTCTTGCACACTTGTTTGATACTGTGGGAACTGAGTGTTCTCTAGGCATGGTGTCTGCCTTGAGTGCTGGAGGTCCCGGGTTTGAGCACTGGTGAAAGCTGAGATTTTTTCACGTGAGCTTCTAGTAATTTTTTCCTGGTCTCTGGGTAGTAACATCAGATGCCTGTGTGTATTCCTGCGCATGTAAAAAAAAATTTGTTGGTGGTGGGAAGTCGAAAAGAGTAGCCTAACAGTGCTTCCCGGGCAAAATTTGGAGTTAAAAATCTGCCCAAAATATTTCAGTATCCTCGCTGGTGCTACAGAGTTCTTGCACTGTGCTGAGATTCTTCGGACTCAGACTGTAGTTAAAAGTAGAAAGGAGCATATATGTGTTACTACCCTTGTGCCATGATGCTGATCCGTTAAGCAAACAAAAACCTGACCAGGTAGCTTGCTGCGGAACAATCCTTGTGTTTAATGATGCTTGTTTTTTAAATCAGATTTTCTCAGTTGATGTGTGTGCTCACTTGAGGACGTTCTTGGCTACAGTTCCCCAACTGACTGTCCGTGCTGCCAGTAGAGTCGAGCTGAAACCAGTTCTGAAGCATTAGTTCTGCATCTGTCAGTTCAATGTAGCTAGCAAATTCACGCTCAGTCGATTTGGGGACCAAACAGTTACTAATGTCTCTCTCTCTCTCTCTCTCTCTCTCTCTCTCTCTCTCTCTCTCTCTCTCTCTCTCTCTCTCTCTCTCTCTCTCTCTCTCTCTCTCTCTCTCTCTCTCTCACTCTCTCTATCTCTCTCTATCTCTCTCTCTCTCTCTATATATATATATATATATATATATATATATATATATATATCTCCCTCTCTCATTATGTCTCTCTGATCTCTTTTATCTTTCTCTCTCTCTCTCCTTTCGCTTCTGTCTCCTCTGCTCCTTCTTTTTCTCTTGCTCTTTTCTTTCTATTCTCTCTTTCCTCTCCCCATCCTCTTTCAGTTTCTTTTTTACCCCAGTGTCTTTCTTTCTCCTTTCTTCCCTCTCTCTTTCTTTCTCTCCCTTTCATTTTCTCTCTCTCTCTCTCTCTCTCTCTCTCTCTCTCTCTCTCTCTCTCTCTCTCTGCTATCAAAATCATACATCTATTCCCTTCTCGTTGCTGTTATTACGTGGTAGTACAGTATGATGATGTCACGTTGAGTTTGTGTCCCCGCCAGATCCTTCACTGCTTCAGTCGTCTGCTGACCCCAGTGACCACGACCGTCTGACCTCCAAAGATGCTGCTGACGCCACTGGCGTGCAAGGCTGCAAGAACCCGCTCTTCGTTGACGATGACCTGGAGTCCGATGAGAACAACGATGACAAGGGGAACAAGAAAACAGTCGACACGGGCTCAAAGAGTCACGAGATAAACCTGCCATCTACCAGCAACGGGGTTTCTGCCACCGACTTGCCTGAGCCTCACTGCAAGTCCAAATATCTTCAACACAAGTACAAGCCGCCGGGCAATGGCAAGAGGAACTCCATCAAATCCGAGTCCAACGAAAATGACAAGTTGACAGGACATGACAATGACATCCAAAAACGAATGTTTGCGTCAAAAGGCAAAAGTGGAAACCAAGCGTCGAGCAAAAGGGACAAAGAAAAAGTTTCATCTTCCAATGATGTGAACTCTTCTGATGGAAAGTCAGGTAAATCTCCTGATGACCCCAAAGAGAGCCACTCAGAAGAGAACTCGGAAGACCAGAAGACGAAAAGTTCGAGAGATGTCAGAGACAAAGACTCCAGTGCCTGTTGCGAAGATTCTGGAATAGAATTGGGCTCCATGGATTCTCACCTGAAGGACGAGACCGGCGGAAGTAGCGAGTCAGATGACATCAGTAGCATGGCCACCCGAGCACCCTACGAGGTTTGTCTGACCGCTGGCAGTGGTCAGCTGGCAAACACTGACCGTTCTGGTGAGGTCAAGTACTTGAATGTAAGTCAGTCGATGACAATGAACAGCGAACAGTACAGTCCTTCATCCTGCGACACGGAGAAAAGTGGTTTCTTTCATTCTCCTGGCTCGAAGAGTCCTTCGTTGGGTTGCAGTCTAGAGAATCTGACAGTGACTGTCGTGGGAACTTCTGCAGGGATGGCATATGGGGATTTAGACCTCCTGAGGAGTTTCAGCAGATCTGTGGCGCCCACTCTGGATGCTGCAGAAGAGAAGGAGCTTAACGTACAGACAACCTTAGAGACACCAAGACTCGGTGACTTGGGGCTGATTTCTTCTCATCCTTCGAGCCCAGATAATGCCAGGTAATCCTTTTGAAAACATTATTATTATCAGTGTGATCATCACGTAGTATTCATTATTGTCAGCTCATCACTGTTATTACATTATTGTTATGTGGATAACTACTACTACTACTACACTAGTACTAATGAAGTAGTAATAGTACAAGTCGTAGTGGTGGTAATAGTAGTAGTATTAGTGCTAGTAGTGGTAGTGGTGGTGGTGGTAGTAGTAGTACTAGTAGTAGTAGTAGTACAAGTCGTAGTGGTGGTAATAGTAGTAGTATTAGTGCTAGTAGTGGTAGTGGTGGTGGTAGTAGTAGTAGTAGTAGTGCTAGTAGTAGTAGTAGTAATAGTAGTAGTAGTAGTAGTCGTGGTGGTGGTGGTGGTGGTAATGGTAATAGTCGGAGTAGTGGTGGTAATAGCCGTAGTATTAGTGCTAGTAGTGGTAGTGGTGGTGGTAGTAGTAGTAGTAGTAGTAGTAGTAGTAGTAGTAGTAGTAGTAGTAGTAGTAGTAGTAGTAGTAGTAGTAGTCGTGGTGGTGGTGGTGGTGGTGGTAATGGTAATAGTCGGAGTAGTGGTGGTAATAGTAGTAGTATTAGTGCTAGTAGTGGTAGTGGTGGTGGTGGTAGTAGTAGTAGTAGTAGTAGTAGTAGTAGTAGTAGTAGTAGTAGTAGTAGTAGTAGTAGTAGTAGTAGTAGCAGTAGTAGTAGTAGTAGTAAAAGTAGTAGTAGTAGCAGTAGCAGTAGTAGTAGTAGTAGTAGTAGTAGTAGTAGTAGTAGTAGTAGTAGTAGTAGAAGTAGTAGTAGTAGTAGTAGTAGTAGAAGTAGAAGTAGTAGTAGTAGTAGTAGTAGTAGTAGTAGTAGTAGCAGTAGTAGTAGTAGTAGTAGTAGTAGTAGTAGTAGTAGTAGTAGTAGTAGTAGTAGTAGTAGTAGTAGAAGTAGTAGTAGTAGTAGTAGTAGTAGTAGTAGTAGTAGTAGTAGTAGTAGTAGTAGTAGTAGTAGAAGTAGTAGTGGTGGAGGTGGTGGTAATGGTAATAGTAGGAGCAGGGGTGGTAATAGTAGTAGTAATAATGCTAGAAGTGGTAGTATTCTGGTAGTCTAGTAGTCTGGTAGTCTTAGTTTCAGCTTCATAGCAAACGGGTCGCCCCATCTTTGCTCCGCTCCTGTGCCAACGAAAAACACCCAGAATGTTTATCACAGTCCCTTGTGGAAAGATTGACAGACTGCTGTCTCAGCATATCTAGCATACACTCGCATTAAAGCATACGGTAGCCATCCGAAGTGCTAACAAAACCAGTCCAACATTAGAAATGCAGTTCATCATTGATGATAGCAGAACTTGTCGCCAACAGTTCAGCAGTTGTCCACGCGATCAATTTTAACCAGATACGGGCACCGCCAACATTGCACGACAGGCATCACGCCATTTTCTGAATCTACAATTCACACCACCACGTTGGTCACAGTCGAAAATACATTCCAAATGCAATCCACAGCTCACAGTGTCACGCCATGCATTCAACTCAGAAGCTGGGCGACGAAACTATATCCAGTCTACAAATGGAGCAAAAATATTTCGGCCACCGTCCGGCAGAAGCAAAAAAATTGCCTCTGCTTCGAACAGCGCCGCTGTCTAGCGTCCATTTTAACCGGAAGTTTTCAGTGGTAGAGTAGTAGTATTAGTGCTAAAAGTGGTAATAGTAGTAGTATTAGTGCCAGTGGTGGTAGTGGTAATAGTAGTTGTAGTAGTAGAAGTAGTAGTAGTAGTAGTAGTAGTAGTAGTAGTAGTAGTAGTAGTAGTAGTAGTAGTAGTAGTAGTAGTAGTAGTAGTAGTAGTGGCGGTTGTGGTGGTGGTGGTAATTGTACTAGTAGGAGCAGTGGTGGTAGTAGTAGCAGATGTTGCAGTTGCTTTATATATATATATATATATATATATATATATATATATATATATATATATATATATATATATATATATATATGTGTGTGTGTGTGGTGTGTGTGTGTGTGTGTGTGTGTGTGTGAATGTATGTTCTGACGACTCAAATGTATAACCATATGTGTGTGTATTTTTCCAGAACAAAAGACATCCGGTCAGTGTTGACAGAGACGACCCTGGTAGATTCTGGATGTCAGGCCAGCCGGAGTGGACCAGGAAACTGCCCGAGTGTACCAACTGCTAAACTGTTGAATATACATGAATGTGAAAGTAACATCGATTCAGAGAAACTGTTGAGTACAAATTTGTAACCTGGTCAGTTTCAGAGGCAGACCGAGGAAGCCAGGTCATATATGTTGACTGTTCCTCGTTCACACTTGCAAATATATATATAGTATTATCTGTGAAATATACCTGATACTGACGTGTGGGACAGCCGAGCTTCTTATATATAAGATATTTTATATCTCTGCCTAAACCTGTCTTCTCATGTCTTGTCTGTTCATTTCCAACCCAACACTAAGTTATCCTGAGGTTTTTGCCGTTATGCTGTAAGTAGCTGCAGTTTATCTTCATCCTCTCCCCATCCCCTCCCTGGATGTTGGACAGCTTGAGATTACAACTAGTTGTAACCTGAATGTTTGACATCTTGGGATAATAACAATCTGTTGAACAGCTTAAGATTACAACTAGCTGTAACCCGGATGTTTGACAGCTTGAGGTTACAACTAGCTGTAACCCGGATGTTTGACAGCTTGAGATTATACAACTTGTTGTAACCCGGATGTTTGACAGTTTGAGATTACAACTAGCTGTAACCTGGATGTTTGACAGCTTGAGGTTACAACTAGCTGTAACCCGGATCTTTGACAGCTTGAGATTACAACTTGTTGTAACCCGGATGTTTGACAGCTTGAGGTTACAACTTATTGTTACCCGGATGTTTGACAGCTTGAGATTACAACTTGTTGTAACCCGGATGTTTGACAGCTTGAGATTACAACTAGCCGTAACCTAGATGACACCTTGAGATTACAACTAGCTGTAACCCGAATATTTGACAGCTTGAGATTACAACTAGCTGTAACCTAGATGTTTGACAGCTTGAGATTACAACTAGCTGTAACCCGGATGTTTGACACCTTGAGATTACAACTTGTTGTAACCTGAATGTTTGACAGCTTGAGATTACAACTAGCTGTAACCCGGATGTTTGACAGCTTGAGATTACAACTTGTTGTAACCCTGATGTTTGACAGTTTGAGATTACAACTAGCTGTAACCTGGATGTTTGACAGCTTGAGATTACAACTAGCTGTAACCTGGATGTTTGACAGCTTGAGATTACAACTAGCTGTAACCTGGATGTTTGATAGCTTGAGATTACAACTTGTTGTAACCTGAATGTTTGACAGCTTGAGATTACAACTAGCTGTAACCCTGATGTTTGACAGTTTAAGATTACAACTAGCTGTAACCCGGATGTTTGACAGCTTGAGGTTACAACTAGCTGTAACCTGGATGTTTGACAGCTTGAGATTACAACTTGTTGTAACCTGAATGTTTGACAGCTTGAGATTACAACTAGCTGTAACCCTGATGTTTGACAGTTTAAGATTACAACTAGCTGTAACCCGGATGTTTGACAGCTTGAGGTTACAACTAGCTGTAACCTGGATGTTTGACAGCTTGAGATTACAACTAGCTGTAACCTGGATGTTTGACAGCTTGAGATTACAAAATCACATCCTGGATGGCAGACCAAGGCATTCCTAGAACCCCAAGCAACCTTCACAACTGCTGTATCAATCGGGTGTAACCTGCAGAGCTGGTCCAGTGAGGACTTGTGGTGCTTGTGGTATCTCATTGCAGTTTGTCCCCTACAAGATTGCAGTTTGTCCCCTACAAGATTGCAGTTTGTCCCCTACAAGATTGCAGTTTGTCCCCTACAAGATTGCAGTTTGTCCCCTACAAGATTGCAGTTTGTCCCCTACAAGATTGCAGTTTGTCCCCTACAAGATTGCAGTTTGTCCCCTACAAGATTGCAGTTTGTCCCCTACAAGATTGCAGTTTGTCCCCTACAAGATTGCAGTCACCAGGGCTAACATCTTAAGAATGAGAATCCCACACGCACAAGTCCCGGTAAACCCCCTGCTACCATAAGATTATACCGGGGATCGCGACGATTAGGAAGTAGCCGGCAGTCTGGATCGGGTGGGAATCCGGTATTGTGTGGCCAGTACAGTCTTATTCTATTTATATACATGATGTGTAACTTCAAAGGCGTCCTGACCCTGGTGGGGCTGCAGGATAAACCTGGTTGATGTAGCTGTCAGGGGGGTGGCCTAATTATGACTTGTTTAGAGGTTGAAGGTGGTATCCGGGAGCTACTTTGTCGGTCTGCTATCCCAGTAGAGATTCCCAAACCTCAGAATGGTGTAGTACATCCTCAGGCAGCAGATCGGAGGCGACAAATCGATATAAATTTAAAGACATCGCTAATATTTAGGATACACTAAGCAAGAGACAGAAATGTAAATCTACAAACGTTCATAAAAAGAGAAAAGAAGAATTACAACCAGCTAAGAGCTCTCAATAAAACTAATAGAAAAAAGAGAACAAACAATTAAATCTGATGAAAAATTAGAATAGCAGCAGTTCTGGATCTCATTAGAAGAGAACAGCTGAAATGGTTTGGCCATTTAACGTTGATGGCAGCAGACAGTATACCACAGCAGGCAATGATCTTTAGAGCAGGCGAGACGTGAAGAAGACGCCGACCAGGAGGGTAAAGTAAAGAGGCCCGGGAATCCTAATTTACGATGCACAGAAACGGTCCCTTTTCCATAAATGATGCTTGACTTCGGCACAGTTATGATTCATTGCGTTTCTTTGCTAAGATGCCAAGGTAAAAAATGGTACCCCACCAGGACATCACACAGAGCGATAAACACACAGTGACACAAGGATCACCCGTGGGCAGGTCCCATAAACCGTGTTCAACCGTTAGGCTAAATTGCGGCCCCTGGCAACAGCTAGTGTGGGGCTTCTAAAAAACGGAAAATTGTGTCCAACATGGAAGATGACTTACTAAAATGCCTATGTGCAAAGTAGTAGTAGTAGTAGTAGCAGCAGCAGCAGCAGCAGCAGCAGTAGTAGTAGTAGTAGTAGTAGTAGTAGTAGTAGTAGTAGTAGTAGTAGTAGTAGTACATTTTACCCCACTAGGACATCACACAAGCGATAAACATTCGATGACACAAAATGCCACCATGTGGATGAGGATCACCCGTGGAGAGGTCCCAGAAACCGCGTTCAGCCATTATACCATATTATGGCTGGGCTATATTGCGGCCCCTGGCAAGAGCTAGGGTGGGGCTTCAAAATAATGAAAAATTACATCTCACAATAAGGTAATTCGTTCTGTTTTCTTCTATATTTTTGTTGTTGGCTTGGCTTGGCTTTTTACCCCACCAGGACATCACACAAGCGATAAACACCCGATGACACAAAGTGTCACCATGCGGATGAGGATCACCGTGGAGAGGTCCAAGAAACCGCGTTCAAACATTTGGCCATAATGATGACCTGCCTATATTGCGGCCACTGGCAAAAGCCAGAGTAGGGCTTCAAATAACAAAAAATAACGTCCTGAGAAGGACGTAAGGGATTATACATATTTTTTTTTGTTGACTGACTGACTGACTTTCTACCCCACCAGGACATCACACAAGCGACAAACACCCGATGACACAAAGTGCCACCATGCGGATGAGGATCGCCGTGGAGAGGTCCCAGAAACCGCGTTCAGACATTTGGCCACATTTATGGCCTGCCTATATTGCGGCCCCTGGCAAAAGCCAGAGTAGGGCTTCAAATGACAAAAAATTTCGTCCTGAAAAGGACGAAACTGGATATTTTTGTTGTTGTTGTTGTTAAAAGGCTATTGTGCAAGGATCAAAATGAGATCAGATGAGACGTACGTTACATACAGTCACCAACAACTGAACGCACGAACCAACTTTATTTTCAAAGTTGTTATAATTGTAATAAATCTGGAGGATATATACCATATTTCTAAAATACGATCAAGACAAGCAATGAATCTGTTTGTTAGTTGATTTAGTGCAGTCTACAGAGTTTTTGTACACAGATATCACTGCTGATAATGCAAGCATTTTATATATTCACATCTTTATCACATGTTGCTTGTGAACTTTTTCTGTGAATAAACTGACTAACATTTGTCATTAAGACTTGTGTTTAATGTCCTAATTTATTGAAATGCTACACCGTGGAGTTCTCTTTTGGGGCACAACTGGCAGTTTTTGTCGGATTCGAAGCCATGCCATTGAGAGAAAAGTCATTAATAACAATAGCTTCCAATTTAACCTTTCTGACAACGTTTTTTTTTAAATACATTGTCATCTACAACTACTACAAGAACCAGTTAACTGTCTTCATTTTACTCATTCTCTTCTTCTAGCTTTTCATCCTCTCATCATCTTCTCCTCCTTCTTGACCAGTACCTCCTCGTTGACCAGTACCTCCTCCTTGACCAGTACCTCCTCCTTGACCAGTACCTCCTCCTTGACCAGTACCTCCTTGACCAGTACCTCCTCCTTGACCAGTACCTCCTCCCTGACCAGTACCTCCTCCTTGACCAGTACCTCCTCCTTGACCAGTACCTCCTCCTTGACCAGTACCTCCTCCCTGACCAGTACCTCCTCATTGACCAGTACCTCCTCCCTGACCAGTACCTCCTCGTTGACCAGTACCTCCTCCCTGACCAGTACCTCCTCCCTGACCAGTACCTCCTCCTTGACCAGTACATCCTCATTGACCAGTACCTCCTCCTTGACCAGCACCTCCTCCTTGACCAGCACCTCCTACTTGACCAGTACCTCCTACTTGACCAGTACCTCCTCCTTGACCAGCACCTCCTACTTGACCAGTACCTCCTCCTTGACCAGTATCTCCTCCCTGACCAGTACCTCCTCCTTGACCAGTACATCCTCATTGACCAGTACCTCCTCCTTGACCAGCACCTCCTCCTTGACCAGCACCTCCTACTTGACCAGTACCTCCTACTTGACCAGTACCTCCTCCTTGACCAGCACCTCCTACTTGACCAGTACCTCCTCCCTGACCAGTACCTCCTCCTTGACCAGTACCTCCTCCTTGACCAGCACCTCCTCCTTGACCAGCACCTCCTACTTGACCAGTACCTCCTACTTGACCAGTACCTCCTCCTTGACCAGCACCTCCTACTTGACCAGTACCTCCTCCTTGACCAGTACCTCCTCCTCCTTTTTCTTCCACAACGATGTCAGTAGGACCGTGTTGGAAACCAGCTGGGGGACTTCTTAGGTCAGTCAATCAAGTTACTGTTGTCAATGTCTCATAGGGGCCGGAAAATGGGGGTCCATACTCACTGACCCCCCCCCCCCCCACCCCCCTCAAATGTCTCATAGTCTCCAGAATACGATGCCACGGTGCTGTACAAAGGAGCAGCACATACAATTTCCATAAAAATAACGAATTATTCATCATAAATAAACGCATCCTGGTTGATTTCAACGCAGTCAAATGTACAAATCCTGACAATGTCACTGTGCAACTAACATCAACAACCAAAACTAACAAACAGCGTCAACAAAAACATCCATAACAAACACTGGTCCTTCCAGTTTTCCTAGAGATTCATGGCGCCCCCTTTGCGCCCTTGTTTTCCAGTGTGGTTCTTGGAAAAGTTTATCATTACCTAGACACTTTTGTTCTGAAATGATTGGAGACAGTGGGTGGTTGACGTGTCAGACACCAGCCTGCCACGGCAACAGACACACCGACAGGCATGTCCAGTCGTCACAGGTCAGCAAGAGC
This sequence comes from Candidula unifasciata, assembly GCA_905116865.2. Lineage (NCBI taxonomy): Eukaryota > Metazoa > Mollusca > Gastropoda > Stylommatophora > Geomitridae > Candidula > Candidula unifasciata. The sequence continues at coordinate 193,770 of CAJHNH020001020.1, forward strand.
CAGCGGCCTGGTCAGAATGTACCCATTCTTTAGGTGTCCAACCTGTCGGCAACAGCTATGTTTACTGCATGCAGGGAACCCTCTTGGTAAGATGTAGACTAGATCTGACAGATTACTAATACTTTTTATTATGTATGTACGTGAGTATGTATGTGTGTGTGTGTGATCTTTTTTTTTTTCTTACCCCTCAATCAAGTATATACCTTCATGTAATCAACATAGAAGCTCTATTAGATTCCCATTCTTGGTCATCTCCCAACAGTTCATTTCATGATCTCCGAACAATTACTTTCATGTTCTCCTAACAATTCCTTTTATGAGCTCCCAACACTATTGTTGTCTCCTTGTCTTATCTTCTCATCACAGTGTATGTTTACTACAGCCATCACCATCATCGTCCTTATAACCAAGTTCATGACTTACTGGAGAGGGCGATGATGCATCTCCACAATCTGCAGTCTTCAACAGATCATGACAAGACAGCATAACCAGTTAATTGTTTTCATTTTACTCACCTGCTTCCTCTAGTCTTCATCTTCTCTTCATCTACTCATCGTTCATCAGCACAACCACCACTTCCTTCTCCACCAGAATCACCACCTCCTCCTTCACCAGAACTACCACCTCCTCCTTCACCAGAACTACCACCTCCTCCTTCACCAGAACCTCTACCTCCTTCTTCACCAGAACCACCACCTTCTCCTTCACCAGAATCTCCACCTCCTCCTTCACCAGAACCACCACCTCCTCCTTCACCAGAACCTCTACCTCCTTCTTCACCAGAACCACCACCTTCTCCTTCACCAGAACCACCACCTCCTCCTTCACCAGAACCTCCACCTCCTCCTTCACCTCCTCCTTCACCAGAACCACCACCTCCTCCTTCTCCAGAACCTCCACCTCCTCCTTCACCAGAACCTCCACCTCCTCCTTCACCTCCTCCTTCACCAGAACCACCACCTCCTCCTTCTCCAGAACCTCCACCTCCTCCTTCACCAGAACCTCCACCTCCTCCTTCACCTCCTCCTTCACCAGAACCACCACCTCCTCCTTCTCCAGAACCTCCACCTCCTCCTTCTCCAGAACCTCCACCTCCTCCTTCACCAGAACTACCACCTCCTCCTTCACCAGAACCTCCACCTCCTCCTTCTCCAGAACCACCACCTTCTCCTTCACCAGAACTAACACCTCCTCCTTCACCAGAACCACCACCTCCTCCTTCTCCAGAATCTCCACCTCCTCCTTCACCAGAACTACCACCTCCTCCTTCACCAGAACTACCACCTTCTCCTTCACCAGAACTACCACCTTCTCCTTCACCAGAACTACCACCTCCTCCTTCACCAGAACTACCACCTCCTCCTTCACCAGAACTACCACCTCCTCCTTCACCAGAACCACCACCTTCTCCTTCACCAGAACTACCACCTTCTCCTTCACCAGAACTACCACCTCCTCCTTCACCAGAACTACCACCTCCTCCTTCACCAGAACTACCACCTCCTCCTTCACCAAAACTACCACCTTCTCCTTCACCAGAACTACCACCTCCTCCTTCACCAGAACCACCACCTTCTCCTTCACCAGAACCACCACCTTCTCCTTCACCAGAACTACCACCTTCTCCTTCACCAGAACTACCACCTCCTCCTTCACCAGAACTACCACCTCCTCCTTCACCAGAACTACGACCTCCTCCTTCACCAGAACTACCACCTTCTCCTTCACCAGAACTACCACCTCCTCCTTCACCAGAACCACCACCTTCTCCTTCACCAGAACTACCACCTCCTCCTTCACCAGAACCACCACCTCCTCCTTCTCCATAACCTCCACCTCCTCCTTCACCAGAACTACCACCTCCTCCTTCACCAGAACTACCACCTCCTCCTTCTCCAGAACCACCACCTTCTCCTTCACCAGAACTACCACCTCCTCCTTCACCAGAACCTCCACCTCCTCCTTCACCAGAACCTCCACCTCCTCCTTCACCAGAACCTCCACCTCCTCCTTCACCAGAACCACCACCTCCTCCTTCACCAGAACTACCACCTCCTCCTTCACCAGAACTACCACCTCCTCCTTCACCAGAACTACCACCTCCTCCTTCACCAGAACCTCCACCTCCTCCTTCACCAGAACTACCACCTCCTCCTTCACCAGAACCACCACCTCCTCCTTCACCAGAACTACCACCTCCTCCTTCACCAGAACTACCACCTCCTCCTTCACCAGAACTACCACCTTCTCCTTCACCAGAACCACCACCTCCTCCTTCACCAGAACCACCACCTCCTCCTTCACCAGAATCTCCACCTCCTCCTTCACCAGAACCACCACCTCCTCCTTCACCAGAACCTCTACCTCCTTCTTCACCAGAACCACCACCTCCTCCTTCACCAGAACCACCACCTCCTCCTTCACCAGAACTACCACCTCCTCCTTCACCAGAACCACCACCTCCTCCTTCACCAGAACTACCACCTCCTCCTTCACCAGAACTACCACCTTCTCCTTCACCAGAACCACCACCTCCTCCCTCACCAGAACCACCCCTCCTCCTTCACCTGAACCTCTACCTCCTCCTTCTCCAGAACCTCCACCTCCTCCTTCACCAGAACCTCCACCTCCTCCTTCACCAGAACTACCACCTTCTCCTTCACCAGAACCACCACCTCCTCCTTCACCAGAACCACCCCCTCCTCCTTCACCAGAACCTCTACCTCCTCCTTCTCCAGAACCTCCACCTCCTCCTTCACCAGATTCACCACCTCCTCCTTCACCAGAACCTCCACCTCCTCCTTCACCAGAACCTCTACCTCCTCCTTCACCAGAACCACCCCCTTCTCCTTCACCAGAACCTCCACCTCCTCCTTCACCAGAACCACCACCTCCTCCTTCACCAGAACCTCCACCTCCTCCATTGTGTGACCAAAGACTCATTGCGTGACCAAAGATTCATTGTGTGACCAAAGACTCATTGCGTGACCAAAGATTCATTGTGTGGCCTAAGATTAATTGTGTGACCAAAGATTCATTGTGTGACCAAAAATGCATCGCGTGACCCAAGATTCATTGTTTGGCCAAAGATTCATTGTTTGGCCAAAGATTCATTGTGTGACCAAAGATTCATTGTTTGGCCAAAGATTCATTGTTTGGCCAAAGATTCATTGTGAGACAAAAGATTAATTGTGTGGACCAAAGATTCATTGTGTGACCAAAGATTCATTGTGTGGCCAAAGAGCTATTGTGTGGTCTAATATTTATTGTGTGACCAAAGATTCATTGTGTGACCAAAGATTCATTGTGTGACCAAAGATTCATTGTGTGACCAAAGAGTTATTGTGTGACCAAAGATTCATTGTGTGACCAAAGATTCATTGTGTGACCAAAGATTCATTGTGTGACCAAAGAGTTATTGTGTGACCAAAGATTCATTGTGTGACCAAAGATTGATTGTGTGGCTGAAGATTCATTGTCTGACCAAATATTAATTGTGTGACCACAGATTCATTGTGTGACCAAAGATTCATTGTGTGACCAAAAATTTATTGTGTGATTAAAGATTCATTGTGTAGCCCAAGATTCATTGTGTGACCAAAGAGTTATTGTGTGACCAAAGATTCATTGTGTGACAAAAGATGCATTGTGTGACCAAAGAGTTATTGTGTGACCAAAGAGTTATTGTGTGGCCAATGAGTTATTGTGTGGCTAAAGATTCATTGTGTGGCCAAAGAGGATTTCTTTGACCAAAGAGTTATTGTTCTGGTAAAGAGTTATTGTGTGGCCAAAGATTCATTGTGTGACAAAAGATTCATTGTGTGACCAAAGATTCACTGTGTGACCAAAGATTCATTGTGTGACCAAAGATTTATTGTGTGACCAAAGATTCATTGTGTGACCAAAGAGATATTGTGTGACCAAAGATTCATTGTGTGACCAAAGAGTCATTGTGTGACCAAAGATTCATTGTGTGACCAAAGAGTCATTGTGTGACCAAAGATTCATTGTGTGGCCAAAGAGTCATTGTGTGACCAAAGATTCATTGTGTGACCAAAGAGTTATTGTGTGACCAAAGATTCATTGTGTGACCAAAGATTCATTGTGTGACCAAAGATTCATTGTGTGACCAAAGATTCACTGTGTGACCAAAGATTCACTGTGTGACCAAAAATTAATTGTGTGACCAAAGATTCATTGTGTGACCAAAGATTCATTGTGAAGCCCAAGATTCATCGTGTGGCCCAAGAGTTACTATTCTCATTCAGAAGTTTACCAAATGTGGAAATATTTAAAAGAGTACAGTAAAACCTTGTTAACACGAATTCCTGGAGATTACAAACTCCAAGGTCGACCCAGCCTAAAATGGGTACCAGGATGGGCTGTCCTGGGAAAGTAAAGACAGCCGGCGTAATGCTGAACACATTACCCACAGAGTGCTGATGGTCTGTAAAAATATGGGGCGCTCTGCCCATATGCCCGATGCGCCGAAAGGCGTGAAAAAGGAACTTTACTTTTTTACTTTTACAAATGGAGTTGGTGTTAAAAAATGTGTGTTGACTGAGGATTTGATAACAATAAAAATAAACACCTGATGACACAAAGTGCCACCATGTGGATGAAGATCGCCGTGGTGAGGTCTCAGAAACCGCGTTCAGACAATTGGCCATATTTATGGCCTGCCTATATTGCGGCCCCTGGCAAAAGCCAGGGTGGGGCTTCAAATAACAAATAATTCGTCCTAAAAAGGACGAAACTGGATATTATTAGAGATAGAAGGCGCACTTTCGTTCTGGTTAACACTCAGGTTAACATCGGCACTAAACCGATTGGTTAATTTCGATCCAATATAAGATCATTGGCTGTAATTTTGTGACATGTGCCCTGTCTCTATCTGTCCTCATTATATTGATGTAAGATAATGTTCATCTACTGCTATCTGACAGTGTGACTTTCTGTTCCCCACCCCACCCCCATGTTGTCACGCTACTGTTTGACCCCCAACACCACACAGGCTGCCTACGGACAATAATGCAAGAAATGCCGAGTGACTTGTATGCCCTACCAAGTTGAACAGATCGTCTGCTCCAAATGCGATGAGACCACGTGCGTCTGTGAGAAAGATCAAAAAGAGCGCCATGTCGACCCGGCCAAACATCCCCGCCAGGAACTGTGCGCCAAATGTAAGGCTGGCATCCCATGTACCCGCCGATACTGACTGTCAGACACATAAGTGTGCTCAAACAGATCCCCATACACGGTGTGATCTGTTTCCTTTGGAGAAACTATACTATTTACCTGACAGTGTGACCCGGTTGTGTGACTCTCCTAGCTGGTAATGAGCAGAGTCATTGAATGTATACCTGGACGTTCGTTAGTGTACTGTCCACGAGTCGTGCTGGAGTGCGAGGCTATGAGAGAGCTGATCGTTTGGCTTCAAGAGTTCTAGATGTTTAAAACTAGTGTTGACTGAAATGACCAGTACCTGCAGTTTATTAGAACCTACGAAGAAGACGAAATATCACTGGGGAGGGGGAGGATGAGACAGGGGGCAAAAAGTGGGGTAGTTGGGTATCTTGTATGTTTTGATGTTGATTTTTCATAAAAACCTGTAGAACGCCCATTGCTGTCATAACGTGATACATGGTCTCTGTGATTAAATGACAAAATTCAAGTAAAGAATCCATTTATTCATTTGTTGCCCCAGCGGTGCCAGTAAACTGTACATGTTGCCCCAGCAGTGCCAGTAAACTGTACATGTTGTCCCAGCAGCGCCAGTAAACTGTACATGTTGCTCCAGCAGTGCCAGTAAACTGTACATGCTGCTCCAGCAGTGCCAGTAAACTGTACATGTTGCCCCAGCAGTGCCAGTAAACTGTACATGTTACCCCAGCAGTGCCAGTAAACTGTACATGTTGCTCCAGCAGTGCCAGTAAACTGTACATGTGGCCCCAGCAGTGCCAGTAAACTGTACATGTTCCCCCAGCGGTGCCAGTAAACTGTACATGTTGTCCCAGCGGTGCCAGTAAACTGTACATGTTCCCCCAGCAGTGCCAGTAAACTGTACATGTTCCCCCAGCGGTGCCAGTAAACTGTACATGTTGTCCCAGCGGTGCCAGTAAACTGTACATGTTCCCCCAGCGGTGCCAGTAAACTGTACATGTTCCCCCAGCAGTGCCAGTAAACTGTACATGTGGCCCCATCAGCGCCAGTAAACTGTACATGTTGCTCCAGCAGTGCCAGTAAACTGTACATGTGGCCCCAGCAGTGCTAGTAAACTGTACATGTGGCTCCAGCAGCGCCAGTAAACTGTACATGTTGTCCCAGCGGTGCCAGTAAACTGTACATGTTCCCCCAGCAGCGCCAGTAAACTGTACATGTTGCTCCAGCAGTGCCAGTAAACTATACATGTGGCCCCAGCAGTGCCAGTAAACTGTACATGTTGCTCCAGCAGTGCCAGTAAACTGTACATGTTGCTCCAGCAGCGCCAGTAAACTGTACATGTTCCCCCAGCAGTGCCAGTAAACTGTACATGTTGCTCCAGCAGAGCCAGTAAACTGTACATGTGGCCCCAGCAGTGCCAGTAAACTGTACATGTTGCTCCAGCAGTGCCAGTAAACTGTACATGTTGCTCCAGCAGTGCCAGTAAACTGTACATGTGGCTCCAGCAGCGCCAGTAAACTGTACATGTTGCTCCAGCAGCGCCAGTAAACTGTATATGTTGCTCCAGCAGTGCCAGTAAACTGTACATGTGGCTCCAGCAGCGCCAGTAAAATGTACATGTGGCTCCAGCAGTGCCAGTAAACTTTACATGTGGCTCCAGCTGTGCCAGTAAACTGTACATGTGGCCCCAGCAGTGCCAGTAAACTGTACATGTTGTCCCAGCAGTGCCAGTAAACTGTACATGTTGCCCCAGCAGTGCCAGTAAACTGTACATGTTGCTCCAGCAGTGCCAGTAAACTGTACATGTTGTCCCAGCAGTGCCAGTAAACTGTACATGTTGCCCCAGCAGCGCCAGTAAACTGTACATGTTGCTCCAGCAGTGCCAGTAAACTTTACATGTGGCTCCAGCAGTGCCAGTAAACTGTACATGTGGCCCCAGCAGTGCCAGTAAACTGTACATGTTGCCCCAGCAGCGCCAGTAAACGGTACATGTTGTCCCAGCAGTGCCAGTAAACTGTACATGTGGCTCCAGCAGTGCCAGTAAACTGTACATGTTGTCCCAGCAGTGCCAGTAAACTGTACATGTTGTCCCAGCAGTGCGAGTAAACTGTACACGTTGTCCCAGCAGTGCCAGTAAACTGTACATGTTGTCCCAGCAGTGCCAATAAACTGTACATGTGGCTCCAGCAGTGCCAGTAAACTGTACATGTTGCCCCAGCAGTGCCAGTAAACTGTACATGTGGCTCCAGCAGTGCTAGTAAACTGTACATGTTGTCCCAGCAGTGCCAATAAACTGTACATGTGGCTCCAGCAGTGCCAGTAAACTGTACATGTTGCCCCAGCAGTGCCAGTAAACTGTACATGTGGCTCCAGCAGTGCCAATAAACTGTACACGTTGTCCCAGCAGTGCCAGTAAACTGTACATGTTGCCCCAGCAGTGCCAGTAAACTGTACATGTGGCTCCAGCAGTGCTAGTAAACTGTACATGTTGCCCCAGCAGTGCCAGTAAACTGTACATGTGGCTCCAGCAGTGCCAGTAAACTGTACATGTTGTCCCAGCGGTGCCAGTAAACTGTACATGTTGTCCCAGCGGTGCCAGTAAACTGTACATGTGGCTCCAGCAGTGCCAGTAAACTGTACATGTGGCTCAAATATATCATTCTATTTCAAGAATTGTCCCAGCAGCGCCAGTAAACTGTACATGTTGCCCCAGCAGCGCCAGTAAACTCTACATGTGGCTCAAGTATATCGTTCTATTTCAAGAATTGTCCCAGGATATTATTAGAAATATTAAAGAAAAAAAATCCTGTTTCAAAATCACCCAGTTACAGATCGCAAAACTAAAACAATAAAACAAAACATTATTACCGAAGGGAAAAGGTGAACTCGTTAGAGAAAAAAAAAAGACGCAGTGGTTCATTTGAATAGTTTGTACAGGATACACTTAGACATTGTTGATGAGATCCTGGGTAAAATAGCCCGGCAGATTATATAGCCCACTGTGAGACGACTCATTTTTGATGGGATCCTGGGTAAAACAGCCCGGCAGGTTATATTCCCCACTGTAAGACAATTCAATGTTGATATGATCCTGAGGAAAACAGCCCGGTAGTTTAAATGACCCACTGTAAGACAACCTAATGTTGATGGGATCCTCGGGAAATCAGCCCGGCAAATTATATGGCCCACTGTAAGACAACTCAATGTTGATAGGATCCTAGGAAAAACAGCCCGGCAAGTTATATGGCCCATTGTAAGACAACTCAATGTTGATAGGATCCTGGGAAAAACAGCCCGGCAAGTTATATGGCCCATTGTAAGACAAATCAATGTTGATAGAATCCTCGGGAAAACAGCCCGCAGGTTATATTGCTCACTGCAAGACAACCCAATGTTGATATAATCCTGGGGAAAACAGCCCGGCAGTTTAAATGACCCACTGTAAGACAACTTAATGTTAACGGGATCCTCGGGAAAACAGCCCGGCAAATTATATGGCCCACTGTAAGACAACTCAATGTTGATAGGATCTATTGCGGAAACAATATTACCCCCCCCCCCACACACACACACACACACACACACACACATAAAGACAAAAAAAATTGCAATAAAAACATAACAGATACTCATTAATAATTGGTTAACATTATTACATGAGCACCATGTACTTCGAAAGATGTAAACTCCAGCCTGGTTCCGAATGCTACATAATGTATTGATTACCTGTGGTGTATCAAGCTGCAATCATATACCCATATACACATATTTACAAGTGACTTGTGCAATCCTTATAGGCTCAAGTATATAGTTTGCACTTGAGCCCAGGGCTAGCGACATGCATATGCAATCTGCTTGCATATATGTTTATACAGAGATCAGGACCATTTATAAATTCGTATCCTTGCTTTTTCACTGCTTACAGAGCAGATATCGTCAGTATTAATACTGATACTGCCCATAGGCTGCAACACTTCAACTTCAGTGGACCCTGGTTTTCATGCAGCTTCTAGAGCAACACACTAATACTTACTTCCTCCTATATTGTTGTATTAGCAGTCACTTATAATCCTTTTTTTTTCCTTGCCGTCATCATAACCAGCCATGTCAATACAAACCATTTCTGACCTCCGTTCTTGCGGACAACCCAGCGATAAATTTTGCTTTGTGACAATAACGTTTCGACGGACATACCAGCATCAGTCAGAAACTTACTTTTTTGGGTAGCTACATCTTTACTGGCTCCGTCAGAATTGCACACAGTTGAGCAGCTGTCATCGGTTTCTTCTTATAATCCGCCCGTGTTGCGTTGGTAGTCATGTCTTTCCACAATCTTCTGTCTTGTGTACTTTTCACCATTTCAGACACTGCAATGATTCTCTTGCACTCAGTCTCTTGGCTCTTATCGCTTGCAGATGTCTCACATGTACACTGACATATGCTTCAGCATGTTGAATCAGTCAACGAGGCGAACGCACAGGTGGTCTTGGCCATATTTATGTATTTGTTCACACAGCTGACTCTGAACTAGTGCACACAGTTACTGTCTAGGCGACTACAAATCGGTCACTGATATCAATATATCAGATCGGACGTTATTACCTTCACAGGGAAAGACAAATAGACATTCTTCCGGCGACAGCTTGACGGTTATAACTTTCCACGTTGAACAGTCACAAACACGACGTCCAGCCTTGACCGAAGATGTCAGACCAAACGGGTAGCCAGGTTTTGCATCGGAACTCACAACCAATTCTGATTTAGTCGTTCACTTGTAAATCGGTTCATTAAGCAATCAATCTTCTCACACGTCGTCAGACACATCGTTCCTAGACCTTTTACAGCCTAGCAAATGACACCACAACATCTAGCATGAGAATGGAGAAGGAGGCGGTAACTACAGCTCTCCGGTGGCTACAGAACAAGATACATACACAAGGCGTAATTGTAGCAGACTCTGAAAGCATGCTGTAAAAAAAAGTGAAGACAGGAATGCTTCAAGCAGAGTGGTAAGCTTCACTGGAAAGGTAACGCTTATCGAGCATACTTTTGATCTTTTCTGCAGGCAATGCCGGCGTAGTGGGTAATGAACAGACAGACAGATTGGCTGGATCTGCACCACTGGGTGGTGAATTGATACTTGACAGGGCAGATGTGGTCAAGGCCATGTGGGAACAAGCATCGGAATCAGTAGAAGAAGAAAATTATTATGGCCTGGAGAAAATGAGGCACATAGGTGTAACCAGAGGCTCTGGCCGGCTCACTACACTCAGAGGAAAGGCAAGACGGACATATAATCAGGTTGTGGCCGGTACCATCAGTATTTGAACTCTGCGCTGGCTGCCGAAGATAAGGGCGGAGCATGCATGGGAATGCCCCGAGTGCTGTGTTGTCAATTTTTGACTCAACTCATTGTTCCTGAACCCAAAAGAGTACTGATTATTTTCGATCATTCCCGACTTAAGGAATCTTTCTCTCCCTAGTGTTTCACAATCACACAACTCAGGTAATACAGGAACTATTTCAACTGGCATGCTCTCATCAATCTGCCAGCTTGCCTAGAATTCAACGTTTTGCCCAATTTGTTCTTAACCCTATTCACCCGAACTTAAGTACACAATTCATATTCAGAACCTAACCTCATTAATAATACAGACATTAAATACCATGATATCAAACTGTCCAGCATGTTCTCTCTTGGCCTCTCTCTGCCTCGTTTCCCTTCTAACTTCCCCACTGTCACGGTGTACACAGGTTCTCTCTTGGCCTCCCTCTGCCTCGTTTTCCCTTTAACTTCCGCACTGTCACGGTGTACACAGGTTTTCTCCTTCTCATGACGTAATCAAAGACGGTTAATTATCTCCCCCTGACGTGGACAATCAGTTCTCTTCGTGAGTCATGTCTCTGTCAGGAGTATTCTTATCACTCGTCTATACAATCAAATCTGCACCGCTTCCAAATAAATGTTCACAAATCGTCCAAATGTCCATGATTTACTTCTCTATATAAGGATAGGTTTTATTTAGGTCTTGTGACTTAGTTTTCTCGTCTTAGTTAATTAACGAAGAACAATAGCGAAGAAGCGAAGAATATTTTTCATTTCTGTTAATTTGCTTCAGTTATTCTACAATGAACTTATTTAATACGTCTTCCATCTGCAGTTATTCTACAATGAACTTATTTAATACGTCTTCCATCTGCAGTTATTCTACAAAGAACTTCTTTAATACGTCTTCCATCTGCAGTTATTCTACAAAGAACTTCTTTAATACGTCTTCCATCTGCAGTTATTCTACAAAGAACTTCTTTAATACGTCTTCCATCTGCAGTTATTCTACAAAGAACTTCTTTAATACGTCTTCCATCTGCAGTTATTCGGGTAGCCATGTACTTAAGGGTATCAACAGACTAAGAATTCGCCCAGTAACTTTGGTGTTGCTTGTTAGAGTCTCTGTGTTCTTTGTAATTATAACCATGTCTGTTTTTCTGCTGTTTGGTTTGCCTAAGTAAACGAAAAACCTGGATAATGCTGCTACCATAATGTTCAGTTGCCTGTAATGCTCAAAAGAAGAGTCTGCCCCTCCCCTATACCCCCCCCCCCAACCACCATGAATTAATACCTAAAACTTGAAGACGAAACAGATGAATGATATTATCACGTAGCTAAGGGTCACAGACTGAAAAGAAGAAAGTCTTGGATGGCGCAAGCTGAAAACACTATTGGGCATGTGTGTAGGCCTGGTAAATTTGAGCGATGAGAGGAGTGAGTCTAGGTGTCCTAACAAGTTTCAGACTTGTGTAGGGTTCTAATCACTTAAGGTCAGAGTGCAGAGACTGGCCAGCTGGTTCTGCACAATCAGAAGTTCAACAAATGATTCACGACAATTCCCGCCCAAGAGATTTGATTGCATATACATATGGCTCTGTGTTGAAAGGTAGAGGAAGTGCATGGGGATTCATAGCAAAGGCGAATGGACGTTGCCTGGTGCAACAAAGCCTAGCATATGATTTCACAACGTCTAGTTTGAGAATGGAGGCGGAGGCAGTCTTTGCTGCCTTCCGCTAGCTTGAGAATCAGTTGTACACACAGGCCGTGATTGTAACTGACTCACAGAACATGTTGAGAAAGGCGAAGTCAGGCATGCTCCATGCAGAGTGGCAAGCATCCCTTCAGAGGTCATGGGTAGTTAGCATCTTTCGGATATTTTTTCCAGGTTATGCCGGTGTGTTGGGAAAGGAACAGGCAGATAGATAGACTGTCAGGCTCAGCGCCCCTTCGTGGTGAACTGATGTGTGACAAGCTGGATGTTTTGAGGGCAGTTTGAGAGCGAGTGAACAATGCCGAGAAACAGATAGATCATTACAGGAAGCAAATAGTACCAGCAAGGGGACCACATAGACCGGGGAGCCAACAGTATCAGCAAGAGGACCACATAGACCGGGGAGCCAACAGTATCAGCAAGAGGACCACATAGACCGGGGAGCCAACAGTATCAGCAAGGGGACCACATAGACCGGGGAGCCAACAGTATCAGCAAGAGGACCACATAATGCAGAAGAAGCCCAACAAAGCTCTTGAGAACTGTTCTCCAGTGATTGATGACATAGAGGGTGGTCTGCAATTGTCCCCTGGTCCTGCGAACTCACACACAAGCTCTTGCCATGTTTGAGGTAGTGGCACAACATACAGGAACTTTTGGGGATACTCTTGGTGCCCAGAACTGGTATGGGTTGGTGGTGATTGGGGCTGGACTGTGATTTCGTCTGCCTGATTCTCTAGGAGGTATCCTCACTGTTCCATGAAAAGAACTCAGAATTGTAATCAGCCTTATTCACACACGCTAGCTCATCTCACCCTGCCACCTTTTCTACCATTCCTCAGATTGTAACTCTCCAAGACACAGAGACAATGTCTCCCTTTCATTTATCCTGTCTGTAACATTAGTGCAACAGATAGAAATTAAGGAATCTAGTGGAGATAGATAGACCCTACACACATAGATCGATCCTCTCTCCACCCTCACTATCTGCACGTCGTCAGACGATCTAATGTTTACCGTTAGTACGCTAATATATTCGTCGCCACAGGCCGTTCACCACACCCCACGAATCTGTGTCAAACACATCCCATCGACTCAGAGCGCTAGCCTTACGCACAGTATTTCCCGTTAAAGATGACCTAGTTTCCTTTTTCTGTTATGCGGCACAAAACTTTCGTTTGCTGGTCAAAATAATTTCCTGTAGGGTTTTTACTTTAAAAATGGGGGGGGTTATGTAGGACCCAATAAATTTGTCTGCACAGGGGAAAAGGTAATGTTTTGGAGCCTATCTCTGGGCACAAACGGTCGAAAGCGTGCGATCACACACTACTATGCCCTCTCTGCAAGGGGA
>CAJHNH020001021.1:0-32500 GCA_905116865.2 Candidula unifasciata
AAACTTCCTGAATCAGCGGCAGTAGAGGCTAGCAGGTATACTTGCCGGTCCAGTCGTGATGGGTTCGAATCCTTCTAAGTGTTCTTCTTAACGTTCAGTGGCTGCAAACTCCAGCGGACAGTTTTTGGTTTTCGTCCACCTCTGCATTTGCAAAATTTGCGGTTTGTGTGCACATCTGTTTTACAGATCTGGATTATTTACATGCAGACTGTTAGCAAGTAAATGCACACTGACCTCGAAGGCAACACCCCTAATTATTTAACTTTTACGACATGCTTTATTGGGGTGGGGGTGGGGGTGGGGGTGTGGGGTGGAATTCTATCTTGGATCTCTCGAACAACAGTTAAAAACCCAGCTGTTTGCGGATTCAAACCATAAAATTGGATCAAAGGGAATTTTTTTTTTTTTTTTTAGCAACGTTGCTATTGCGGTTAAGAGATCAGTTGCAGCGCTAATTTAATTAGTTTTAATTTCCTATGCATATTTGTCACTATAAGTTACCTTTTCATTACATGTAATTCCAGAAGACACAATGTTACGAATTGACATGGAGGACTGGAGCGGGAAAAGATTCTACGCGGTTTACAACCACTTCCGGGTTGACGGACCCAAACACAACTACAGACTACATGTGTCTGGTTACCAAGGCAACGCTGGGGATTCACTGACATCTTTATGGGAAAATCATGACGGAATGCCGTTTAGTACCAAAGATAAAGACAATGATGGAAGGTTTGTTGTCTCTATATCATTTGCTGGAGTTTTATATGGTTCTGATTAAAAGTAGTTAGTTACTGGCATTTCAAATTTATGTCAACGTTTTTAAAATGAATGAAGGTATGAATAGTCGTATATTTTAACTGGTCTGCCTTCCAGTATCAGACACAATTGTTTATTATTTTAAAGCCCTACCCCGGCTGTCGTCATGGGTCCTATAATATAATAAAAACTCCAAAATTGAAGCATGCACAGCAGAAGTCTACCGTTCATCAGTTGGTGGGTCCTTAACAACTGTTTCAGCCCATTATCCTCCTAGACACTCTCGGAGGGTGGCCGACCTGGTTCACGACTGCTGGCCTCAGACATTTCCTGTTGCGCTTAACGGACGTTCGGACAAGACGAAAAGGTGGCTTTGCAACAGGTACTCTAAGATTTAGTGGTATATATTGTCGCTGCGGTAGCAAATTAGCCAACTGCCGTCATGACCAGAGTGTAATATGAACGGTCGGTATTTCGGACAGATGTTAGACTTTGGCAATTGGCAGCGAGACACTGGCAGAGGTTAATCAGACACTTTGGCTTTTGGATGTAAGGTTTTTTTTTTTTTTTTTTGAACTAGCGACTCGGACCAGTCTACCGAGACCCATCCCATGCGACATTCCGTTATGTCCAAAGCCAGAACGGAGCCGTTTCAGCCACTCACCCAGTTGTTTTAATGCCCGTTTCGGTTACTTTCTTCGCAAGCCCAGGTGCTTTAGTACATTGTTTGTGGAGGTGCAAAATAGCTCTCGTTCGCCCACATCAACGGCGAAGAGCTTTACTGTGTACACCCCATCGCTCCTTAGACTAGCCACTTGATCGCTGTACTTTTCGAGCTTGTACAGATAATTTTTTCCCATCCATGACTCATACGGCATGCTTAGCTCTATCGGGATGAGCTGACGTTCTGCCGTAGAGTGTAGCACCATATCTCGTCTCAGACCTGTCTTTTAGATTGACTTAGGGTATTTTTTGAAACCAGGCAGGTGTCACATACCGCTCCTGTCACGTGCCTGATTTAAGGATTTCTTCTTAAGAACCAACAGCACTCTGAAATAATAATGTTGAGTCGTTGGCTCGTATTGGTCTAAGGGATACCCCGTGGCCAATATACGGTCAACTTATTCCAGGAGTAGGGCAACTCAAGCTTGGGCAATACAAAATATATAATATTCCTAAGCACACTTGGCTGGACACCCCCACTACTATAAAAAGGTAGCCCCCAGGTTATGATAGTATACTATCATAACCATGTTAACACAGATTACACTTATTACTCACACAAACATAAAAGCTAGACAGTTAGAATGGTGAAACAGGGACACCCAAGTCAGCCATGAAAGTTTCTACATGTAATAAGTACATTATATATACATCAATGAATAGATCATCAAGAATGTTCAGGAATCAATGACACAACCCAGATGCTGAGGCAGCCAGATGTAGTTCGTGATATTACATGAGTTCATCATAGGAATCACAAGGAGCCGCGGGAAGAAAGCATGATTGTAATTAATAGATCACTTATCCCAGTTCGCAGGTCACTGCTCTCCTCAGTCCATGGTGATTTGACTGTGGTTGACTCAATAGGTAGCTATGCCTCGATTTGATTTGGTACAAGCTGACTGTCTCACAGGTGAGGACACAGGAACTGCATAAGAGCCCAACAAAGCTCTTGAAGACTGTGGTACCCTCTGACTGTCTCACTGGTGCGGACACAAGAACTGCATAAGAGCCCAACAAAGCTCTTGAAGACTGTTTCTCTGGATTGATGACATAAGTGTCTGCAATTGTCCACCAGTCCTGGAACTCACAAACAAACTCTTGCCATGTTGAGGTAGTGGCAACAATATACAGGACTTTTGGGTGTACTTGGTGCCCAGAATGGTTTGGGTTGGTGATTGTTGGCTGGAGTGTGATTCGTCCGCCTGATCTCTAAGGAGTTACCATCCTGTCAGGAAAGAACTCAGAATTAGTAGTCAACTTTAATCACACACCAGCTCACCCCACACTCTGCTACCCTTCTCCATTCCTCAGAGTGAAACTCTCAAGAACAGGAGACAATGTCTCCTTTCATTTATCTGTCTGTAAATTAGTACACCAGATAGAAGACAAGGTATATGGTGGAGATAGATAGACACTACCACACAATGATCATCCTCTCTCCACCCTCACATCTGCACTCGCAGACATACAATGTACCCCCTTAGTACCTATATATATATATATATATATATATATATATATATATATATATATATATATATATATATCACGTCTCCACAGGCTGCTACTACACACCCAATATTTCTGTGCCAAACACACCTTTGACTCGCTCTCTGACGTCACAGCAGTTAACTGTTAAAAGATGACCCAGATTCCATATTTCTGCTAGGAGGCACAAAACTTCGTTTATCTAGTCAGAGAATAATTACTTGTAGGGTTTAATATCTTTACAAATGGTGTGGGTTATGTAAAGCACAAACTATTTAGTCTGCACAGGGAAAGGTTTAATGTTCGGAGCCTGATCTCTGGACATCAAGGGTTTAAGTTTGAAATGTGACTGCCCGCTAAGGAAAGTCATCATCACGACTCGTCCATCGTGTAGGGTTGGCTGTTCACTCCACGACAGCAGGTCGACTGCCAGTAATTAGTCCCTCGTACAGTCAAGTATTGTTGGAGCATATGCGACTGTTGAATTTACCTAATATAACATAACCGGGAATCTCCTTGGCGAAGTGGCCAAGCCGCTTGCCTCGCGCTCTGAAAGTCATGGGTTGGTTCCATGGCTGCACCCTTCAGTTCACGAGTGCAATTTTAATGGGGATCATTGCTGGAGCTACAGAGTTTGGAGAGAAACTGAGCCATATGGGATAAAACCAATTTCAGTGAAGTCAATCCTTTCGATTTTAGCTTAAACTTTAACCTTTTATATAACCAAATATTTGAACAAGTTTTCTGAGACTTGTGCACAGGTGATTCTCATCATAATGGTGACACTTTGTGTAACAAGGTGCTCTGTTGCTTGTTGTGAGGTCCTGATAGGGTTAAACATCTGCCATTCAGTCAATCAATCATTCTAATGTTCACAAATATCCTGTCCATTCACAGGTTCTATGATTCATGTGCCCAACACTATCAAGGAGCATGGTGGTTCAACAACTGCTTCGAAGCTCACCTCAATGGCAAATACTATCATAAAGGCTTCCACAAGAACTATTTCCAGCGTGATGGCATACAGTGGAATACCATACATATGTACTCATCACTCAAGGCTGTTCTGATGATGGTCAAGCCAGCAGATCATCCCAGAAATCCCACTTCAAATGAAGTCATTAGTGACGCATAACTAGCATTATGTTAGATACTTA
The DNA here is from genome assembly GCA_905116865.2 of Candidula unifasciata. Classification (NCBI taxonomy): domain Eukaryota; kingdom Metazoa; phylum Mollusca; class Gastropoda; order Stylommatophora; family Geomitridae; genus Candidula; species Candidula unifasciata. Next base: position 4,131 of record CAJHNH020001021.1, read on the forward strand.
TTATAGCAGAAGATAACTGAAAATATTATAAAATGATTTCGCAGACTTTAGTGTCAACATATGTTTATTTGTCAGTTTGAGTGTAATTTCCTATAAAACATGTACAGTGCTACCTTGGGTAACAAACTTAAATTATTTTTTGACACTGTTTGCAAACCGAAATGTTCGCAAGCTGAAATAAGTTTTCCCATTGAAATCAATGCAAATCTAATAAATCTGTTCACCCACCCCAGAAATATATTGTTTTCTTTTTGTTTGCATCGCTGTTGACTTTTGACTTTTGTGGGACAAAAATAAAGTAAAAAAAACAATTATAACGTTACGTTTGTGGTTGATAGTTGCCAGCACAGGTAGAAGGTAGAGGAGAATGAGGAGGAAGAATAGGCTTTGAAAGGAGAGTTCTATTCCATAATAATTTTGAGTAAGTGTGTAGGTATTTCTGTCTTATTTCTTCTCTGGTTTATATTCTGAGAAGTAGTTGAATTTCTGGCTTAGTGACAAACAATATGTTTTCTAATTCAGACATTTTAGAACTTTGCTTTGTTTAACATATTTACTCTTTTGGCCTGAGCCATCTTTAATGCAGCAAACCTGAGTGCAGCAAAATGCTTTTCAATAGCCATAAAAAATAGCAGCAAAGCCATGTTTGTGCACTAAGGTATTGTTTATGGACAGTCAAAATTTGTTTGGAAATTATATTCATGCGACGATTTATTCATGCACAGCGGTGTTTGTGACCCGAGGTACCGTTGTATATGAAAGTGACATTTAAATACTTGTTATGACAGAAAAACACTGAAATCTAGTGAAAATGAATATACATATTTCAATGTTAACATATGTTTGTTTGTCTAGTGAATACAGTTTCTCATAAACCATGCACATGGAAGTGACTATTTCTTTTTAATTAAATTATTTGCTGCATAATTTTTTTTTTTTTTAAATCTCTGTATAAAATTAATGTTTTGCCTTTCAACAATTTTATTGATGTGATTCTGGAAATAAAAACATTACCCTGTATGAATGGTAATTCTTGAACCAGATTCTAGGAGCAACTATATAGTTGTGAATGGGGCTCTTGTCTACTAACCTGGATATTCTCCAGGGCATGCTAGTGACCTGGGGATCTGGGTCAGGAAAGAGGCTTGCTGGATTAAAAAAAACACTCAGACTGGTGCTGTTACCACTGGAATTTTAATTCTGCTCTTGCTACTGAAGATAGGGACAGAATGCTTATGGAAATGTCCCAAGTGCTTTGATGTTGGTTCTTAATTTACAACTCATAATTGCAGACTTGCTAGTCTTGGGCTGGAATCTCCATTTAGGTGGATTTCTTCCAAATTGAGCTAGGCTTCCACAATCAATCTAACCTAAAATAGGTACCATTGGGAATCGCCATGGTGTAGCGACTAGACGCCCGCGTGCAGATCGGTAGATCATGGGTTTTGTTCCCTGGCGGTGCCAGACTTTTTTAAAAATGACCCTGACTCCCAGGTCGACCTAGCCTTGAGTGGGTACCAGTCCCTGGCATCATGCTGACCACATCACCCATCTTATGCCAATTAGTCTATAAAAATAAAGGTCTAGCCCTATATGCCCTATATGTCTATAGGTGTGGAAAAGGGACCTTTACCTTTACTTACTTTACTTTGTAATGTCATGTGAAAGAAAGGCAGCTAGTGTGATTGTGATCATGTCACTACTGAGTAGTCTACACAAATATGTCTGGCATCAGATTCCTGCTGTGCTGATGGTGTAAAAAAGGTCGGTTATATATATATCTATATATAAGTTTAATATATTAAAAGTCATAACGATCATTTGTAACGCCTTTAGGCGCATCAGGCATAAGGGAAAAGCGCCTATATTTTACCAGACCAATCAGCACTAGGTGGGTAAGGTGATCAGCATTATGCCAGCTGTCTTTACTTCCCAGAACATACATCCTGGTACCCATTTTAGGCTGGGTACCCTTTTTAGGCTGGGTATACCTGCGATGCCACATACCATGATAAAAATCCACGCAGTCAGCAGTGGGTTTCGATCAGAGTACATTGGAATTACGAGTCAGGTTTAATGTATATACATGTCTGAAAATATAATTGTCTTTTTTAAGATCTTGTGATATTTAAATAATGTGGACACAAACAACAGTTTATCGCCTGGGATATTTCAATGAATAGATATTTGCTAAAAGTGATCAAGGCTGTATCAATAAAACACTACTCACCTATATAATGTAAACAGAAAGATCAGGCGGCAGTTTGAAGTTACCACAGTAATTACATTACTGATTTTTGAATTTCCTGCGGATAGATGTACAGAAATTCGACAATGTGGTTTATTTATTTCAGCAAGAAAATGATTCAATTTGTGCTTTATTATATGTTGAATTATCTCGGTAGTCTCGCACCTGACCAAATACAGTGATATTTACCAGGCAATAAAATCTGCAATGTATTGTTTGTGTCCGCATTATTTAAATTTACAACAGAAGAACATTGTTTTGAATCTTGAGATATGTTTAACATTTTAAACTGATACCGAAGTCATGATTTTAAGTGTATCATATTCATCTAAAATGTGTTTGACTTTTAATTAAAATGCCCAAAATCTTGTATCTTGCTTAATTAATACTATTGTGTATCCTTATAAGGCTAGCCCTTTTAGTTACAGATTATCAGTAAAGGCTGATATTCAAGAATCCAGCCATAGATAATTTACTTCCAGAGACAAAATATACAAATTTGCGGGACATCAGGAGCCTCTCTTGACAGAGGCGAAACGTGGCAAACTAGCTTGGTTTGGGCAGGTGGTGAGACATGATTCGATTGCAAAGACTGTACTTCAAGGAAAACTGGTGCGTAGTTGAAGAAGAGGAGGGCAAAGAAGAACACGGAATGACAACATCAAGAAATGAACAGGACTAAGTTATCATACACTTATTCATCAAGCGGAGGACAGAGAAAGATGGCGGGTTTGATGTGCTAGTGCTTCAATCAATACAGCTCCGGACCCTAATAGGTCAAGGGTTATGTTATGTTAATTTAGTTCCTTCACTATTCTAGCTGAATTTCAGAGTGCATTTTCAAATTTACTGTATAGCGCCACTGCATTTGGGAGGCACTGTTGATGTTTTGATGGCGCTGTATTCCGGAATCAGCTGTTAGGTCTTTCTTGGTAGGTGCTTAAATTTATTCCTACTTATTGCTTCTCATTTTATATTTTTTTGGCTGCTGTATAGCCTCATTATGAATTCATCAAAGTAAAGAGGTGATGTAAAACATATATATCATGAATTGCTGATTGCAGAGAAAGTGGAAGTGCTAAACTTGATGGCAGTGTGTCTGTGAGAACCATTTGTGAAATATAATTGTTCTTCTTCTTTTTAGTGTTCATCATCTGTAAACTCTGGTAGTAGTAGTACTTTTATCCCACCATGACATCACACAAGTGATAAACACCAGATGACACAAATTGCCACCATGTGGTTGAGGATGACCCATGGAGAGGTCCCAGAAACCGCGTTCAGCCATTAGGCTATATTTATGGCTGGGCTATACTGTGGCCCCTGGCAAGATCCAGGGCATGGCTTCAAAATAACGAAAAATTGCATCCCACAGGGGATGACTAAGTTTAAAAATTCTGGTAAAAAGCTCTTGTTGTTCATCCACTTTTTAACTTTAGTCTTGTTCTAAACTTGAATTTCGCTTGTACATCTGTTTTACAGATCTGCTTACTCGTATATAGACTGTTGGTTCCTTGCCTCTCAGGCAAATGCACTCTGACTTTGGAGAAAACATCCCTAATTAGTAAACTAGTTAGTTTCACGATAATCTCCGCAGCCGAATTAGGTCACGTTCCACTGATACACTATTTAGACTTGTCTGCTGTCCGGGGGGCTACGGCTATGTTGTTTCCTTTCTGGCTTGTCTTGCCTTTACGTTTTTTTATCTGAGAAAGAGAATGCCTGTGACATAGGTTGTAACACTCTCTCGGGTGGTTGTGGGTTAGACCCAGTTTCTAAACGTTTAGTAGTGTTAAAAGCGCTGGCGTGCTTAAATATACAAAACGGGATATCAACTGCATTGCTTAGCACCCCCCTAGCAGTGTGCAAAGGTCAGGTGACTGGAGGTCGACCAATTAGAATTGAGCTAGTGTGTAACATGGGGAGATTATCATGGAACAGACCAGTCACCTTTTCTGACTTGCTTGATAGGGGAGTCAGGGAGTTTATTCCTTTTATAACTACCTCTTCCAAAAATAGGGCAATGGAACACACATATAGATGTGAAACATACAAAATTGGCTCTCCAACAATGTGTGATATTAAAAGCAATGAAAACCTGCTAAAGTTTATTTCTCACATTAAACTTGCGTTTGCTATTCATTTATTGTTAATTTGTTATATAAAGGATGGTACTGTTTTCGTCCTTCTCTGTTAAAAAAATCTGGCACTTTCACAATTGTAGCACTCCTCAGGTCTGGAGGTTGTTTAATGTCAACCTGTTTCAGAGCACCAAGAGGGCACATAAAATTGTTGCGTGTGATTTCCAGGATGACATGAACTAACCATAACATTTATTGGTTCTTGTTTGACTTTAGGAGCCAGTTTTGCATTTAGTAGTTTGCCATTGCTTACTAAACAGTCTAGGCTCCTACGGTTGGTCAATGCGAAGTTATTCATTAGAAATTTACCTGCAGCTGACTTCAAATCCATGTATGTCAGGATTGTAAATCTGCATTCACAACCCTGAAGCTATAAAGACATTGTTTGTAAAGCTAACCCTAAATTAAAGCAGATCTCTATTTACCACAATAAGAAAGAGAAAAACACTTTTCTTTGGCCATGAGAAAAGAGACATTGGAGAATATCTTGACAACTGGAAAGGTCAGTGGAAAAGGGGTGGAGGCAGACCAAGAGAGATAATGCTGGATAGACGGAAACGATGACATGGAGATATCATCAATAGAGCTGTTCCAGGCAACCAGGGATCGTGATCTGTGGAGACGCATGAGTGCCTACATCAGTTGGCAGGGTACATGAAAATGATGATAAACCCTACATTTTAGAGAGTAAGGTCATCTTTAAAGAGCCGGGAAGGGACATAACTTCAGTAAAATAATCATTAGTGCATTACTTTTTAGAGACTAATCACACAGTGATAACAGTGGGGAATATTCAGTTTCTCTTCCATCCTCTTCACTTCCTCTTTTACTGCTTCGGGCGATGAGAAATATGTTAGATTTAGCTATTTGCTCTTCTGACCACCTCGATCAAAGAAACGTCATACTGTTTAAGAGTTTCTGTGAAGTTATCTTTTCAATTCGTTCTTGGTCTACCTAATGCAATAGCATGTAAGTCTATACTTATCGTCCTTTTTAGGATGAAATTTTTCGTTATTTGAAGCCCCACCCTGACTTTTGCCAGGGGCCGCAATATAGCCTGGCCATAAATATGGTCTAAAGGCTGAACGTGGTTTCTGGGACCTCTCCACGGTGATCCTCACCCACATGGTGGCACATTGTGTCATCGGGTGTTTATCGCTTGTGTGATGTCCTACTGGGGTAGAAAGTCAGTCAGTCAGTCAATGCATTAGCATGGCCCCTGCACAAAAAGATTACAAGCAAATTTGTGAATAGTTCCGGAAGCCAGTGTGGTGTAACGGCTAGATGCTCACGTGAGGATCGGAAGGTCGTGGGTTCGATATCTAGCCAAGCCGTACTTTTTTTCAAAAATGACCTTGACTCCCAGTCTTCAGTGGGTACTGGTTGCAGTCCCAGGAAGTAAAGCTGGCCGGTGTGATGCTGACCACATCACCCACCTTGCGCTGATTGGTCTATAAAAATATAGGTCTAGCCCTATACGCCTAAAGGCGGGGAAAAGGGGCCTTTACTTATTTTTACTACCTCGTGCTCTTCATCATTCTCCTCTGTTGGTGTATTATATGGTTTGGCTTCATAAGGCATTCTCTGTGAGTGAGCAGACCATTTGATTTGCTATCTTTGTATGTAATTTAGAATTTGTTCTGTGCTGACTTTTTCTTCTATGATGTCATTCTTGACTGTGTGTCTTATTGTCACTCCTGCAGCTCTCTGCAGACATCACATTTCCATGCTTACTAATTTACTGTTCTTGCTTTCTTTTTTGTGTGTGTGTGAGTTACCACGGCTGACATTGGTAGCATACATTTGTAATAAATATGCCTTATTTAAAATGTTTCTTTTTTGCTTATCCGGATTGTCTTATGCTGTTAGGTGGACTGGGGAGCTAATTGTATTAATGTTTGTTTTTTATTTAAACTTCTTCATCTAATATAATTTCTTCATCTAAATTTCCAGTCTTTGATTAATGTTGTTTCCAGATGTGTAAACTCTGATACCTGATTAATGTCTTTGCACTCTACCGCTGTATTTAGGTTCTGAGTCTTATCTTCTATCAACATTATCTCTGTTTTCTCGGGCCAGATGTGTAAACTCTGATACCTGATTAATGTTTTTGCACTCTACCGCTGTATTTAGGTTCTGAGTCTTTTCTTCTATCAACATTATCTCTGTTTTCTCGGTGTTGATTCTTATATTGTTTATATTTCTTTTGTATACATTGACCACATATAGTAATTTACGAGAGCATATTACGTATATGATTCATGTGAAAGAGCTAACCATACATATGCATTATTTGGGACAGGCATGCTAAGTGCAGAGAAGGAAGCATCGCTTCAGAGGTCCCTGGTAGTTAGCACCCTTCACATTTTCTCTCCAAGCTGTGCAGGTGTGTTGAGAAACATACTGGCTGGCTGGTGCTGCACTGCTGGCTGGTGAGTTGATGCATGACAAGCTAAATATGGTCAGGGCCCTCTGGGAGCTAATGAACAGTGCAGAAACAGGAATAGATCATTACAGGAGAAAGTGAGCGAGGAGTGACCATCATATTTGGCCAGCAATTAACATAGGAAAGGCGAGGTGGGGATACAATACAACTTACTGGCACGATTAGCTGGAACTATTGTAGGCTGCTGACGATAGAGATGGAGCACTTATAGGAATGTCTCATGGGCAGTTATGTCATTTCTTAACTCTTTCAGTTCCAAAAGATCTTACTAATGCCCAGGGGAGTTAAGAAAAGCAATATTAACAACACTACTTTCAGAGGGACGAGATTCACAATCCTTTCAGAGTTATTCAAAATATCTCACTAAACATAAAAAATTACATAATATATTGACTGTCAGATGTAAACTATACCTATTCATGCACAGTGCAATGTTCAGAACAAAACCCCCCAAAAATACCACCTGGGAATAAAAGACTTAAACAGATGAAAATCTAGTTAGGCAAGTGAGTTTAACTCTTCTGGTACCATGTAGATATTGCTTTAACTCGTTCTATACTTAGAATTAAAAAAAAAAATTTTTTGTTCACTCTAAGTACTCAGCTTTCTAATACAATGAGACCGTTACTAGTATCAGCAAAATGGGAACTGTTTGGTTTCTGCTGAAGATGGGAATGGAGCTCTTATGAGAGTGTCCTGAGTGCTGTGATGTTGATTCCTAATTCATCGTTCAATGTTTGACTTTTGGGTCTGCAATGCTAAAATAATCGTAGCACTATATAAAAAAAGTTAGTTGAGTATATTTTACAGGACGTTGCAGAATCAAAACTAGCTGTTTTGTTGTTGTTGTGTTGTTGTAGTTTTCCTAGGCAAATTTTACATTCATTTGTGTGCTATTGTTTATGAACGGTTAGCTTTCAGTACTACAGTTGAAATCATGACAAGACAAATAGTTCACATCTGGGATTTAACCTGGCACCTGGGCATTACGAGGCACGTTCGCAACGCCTAAGCCACAGATGCCGACACTATAGGAAAGGAGAAGTTAAAAGGAATTGGTAGTAAGTAAGTGAGTATACTTGCTGGATATGCAACTAGGAACCCTAACATGTATACCATGTCAGTTGATACCTATAAACTCGTGATGAGTTGCTTGGTATTGTATGAGATTACAGTGTATTCATCTGGATGATGTTCTCAATAACTTAGCCTGTAGATCTTCAAGTTGATCTTATTTGTCTCCTCTTCCTCCTGCTTTTCTTCTTCAGTGAGCAATGTTTGATGCATCTCTATTCAAGCATGGCTTATTCACGGGATGGATGCATGATGCCTTATTTGTTCACCAATCATTGGTCTTATAGTCTTTCTTCTGTGAGCTAGACCTCTGTTCTGTGTTTAGACAAATTCATTAAATCAAGAGGTAGGGATAAGATGACGGCATTGATAGGACACAAACCATCAAAACCTCATATTATTATATATAACTACTAGAATGTTCTTGTACTGGAACCCACAAAGTAACAGGGATTTTTATAAAATCAGAGACTATCAATAAGCTAGGGAAGAGATGTGGTGAGCCAAAAATAACAAATAATAGAACGACTAGATACGAGTTGGTTGAAGGTCCATACTCTAATGGAGGATAAAGGACAGAGGATGAAGCTTAATTAAATGTACATTTTTATAAAATTTGAACATTGAAGAATAAAATGTATAATTCCCTTAGATTTAATTGACAATAGTATGGGTGTGGAGAAGGGCTTGTCAGTGACCCATATAAGACCAGCCAAATTATTTGAACTGGCCATGCTAAGGCAACCACAAATGAAAGCCTGCCCACATTTAGTAGCTCATATTTAAGCCGATCATTTTAAAAACCCATGCATGATGTTATAAATATCCTTAGGGTCTTTGACAGATAACTGGTTCTCCACTTCTTTTTTTTAAGAGATATGCTTGTACCTACTCCTCACAGACTACAGTGACATTTTCTATGTATTATCTTCTTCTTCTTCTTCTTCTTTGCGTTCACCAGCTGTACACTCTGGTGTAAAGTTCTGGTTGTTCGTCCACTTCTGGACTGCAGTCCTGCTCCAGAACCTGAGTGTTGTGTGTTCATCAGTTTTACAGATCTGATTCAATTGAATGCATACTGCTGGTTCCTTGCCTCTCAGGCAGATGCACTCCGACTCCAAAGGAAGCTCCCCAGTTAGTCGACTCTTACGACATGCTTTTGGGGAGGCAGTGGGTCTATTCTTGTTTTCCCTACAATAGGGCCCTGGAACCCACACGGGGGTATATGTATTATGATTCTTGCATTGCTGTGTTGAAGTTTTTTTTTCTTCAAATACAAGCTTTCGTGGTTTTTTTTAAAACTTTCTGTAAACTGTGGTCTATATCTCGAGTTTTCAAGCTTTAAAAAGACTCCCAAGACTAGGAGTCAATGTAAATGATGGCTTTACAATGTAGTAGGTAGGTAATAACTTCACTCAGAATTCTGAGCTAAAAATCACGAGGTCAGCGTGTACACCAGGTTGACTTGAACTCTGCGATTTACAGTAATTGTAATAATCCTATGTTTGTTTGTTTTTGCAATGGGCTTAAAAACAGTATTACTGAAATAGTTTCGGCTCTCCTCCGCTCTTCTACCCCCGCATTATGGCGTCCTGAAATATCCGTTCGGGGCTCAGTTCTATTAAAAATATGCCGGCTCCGTATAACGAAACAAATGCTCTAACAGGGTCTTAGCGATATGTTACTTGCAAGCCTGTTTCTTATTGTTTCTGATTACCTGAAAATTCTAAGAGACGCAAAACTGCAGACGATAGTAGCAGACGATAATAGCGATCGTTGACACTTTCCATTGTCGGACTTTCAAATATGTTAAATGGGGACCTGTCGGACTTTCTGCCGACGAACAAATCGCGGCAAATCTAGGATCGGCTCGGAAAAACGAAACAAATGCTGTAACAGGGTCTCAGCGATATGTTACTTGCGGACCTGTTTCTGTGACTATGCCTCACTGCCTAGTGTATCCCAGCGCCGCTACACGCGGCGCGGATAGGGGCTGAACTAGATGGCTGGGACTCACGAGCAGCAGCTACCGCATCTCCTGCAACTTCCTCCAATTGCTTTGCTCGTGAGTCCCACACACCTAGTTTAGCCACCCATCCGCTCCGCCCGTAGCGGCGCTGGGATACCCTCGGCGGTGAGTTTAATCGCGTTTTGCGCATGCCAAAAAGCCTGACATCTACTGCTGCTAAATCCTAAATCCGAAAAACAGTATTGCTAATTTGCGCGGTAGCGCGTGGTCTACCCGCCATATCGCTTTCATCGTTTGTAATGTCTTGAAATTGTCACCGGTCGCTTTTATCGTCTGCTACTATCGTCTGCAATGTTGCGTCTCTTGAAATTGTCAAGTAATCCTAGTTTTGCCTCGATTTGTTCCTTGGCAGAAAGTCCGAATTTTTCATTGGACTGAGCCCCGAACGGATATTTCAGGCCGCCATAATGCGGGGGTAGAAGTTAGGGAAAGCCGTTTCATACAAAAGTCTTCCAATAGATTCAGATTTTTTGTGTTTTGTTTCTGCAATCATTTCACAATCATTTTAGAAAAGCTTGTATTGGCTGAAGCCATTTTTGTGGGCAATTAGCTGATGGGAGAGCACTCTGGCAAATCTATTCTTCTTCTGTGTTCACCCTTAAAGAACAGCTGACAAGCTGTGTTGTGGTGTGCAGCTAGGCTGTGATATCCTCAATTTTTAGCCCAACATATTTGATTTCAGCTAAGACTAAATAAGCTGCCTTATATGACATGCTTGGAAAGTATCAGGGTGCGTATTCTTTTCCCCCAAAAATATGGCTCTAGAACCTACAGGGACATGGCTTATTTCAACTCATTATATTCAAGTTTTGCTGATGATTAGTCCCATAGGGCTTGCTGTCTCTCCTGAAGCTTCCCTTCTATACCAGCTGCCAACCAAGACTAAGGTCTGCTGTGCCATAAAATTGTATTTCCAGGTTGCATTTCCTCACCAAGAATATGGCCAGCATCCTCCAAAGTGCGCTCTTCTGTCAAAGCCTACATGTTACATTCACATCACCAGCATTCACCATTAAATGAGAGCATGAAGTATTCACTGCACAGATAATACTGGACAACACAGTTTGAAGAAAGTCATGGCACCGAGATAAAAACAGCTGTTTTTTTTTCAGATTTCCATGTGCTTAGCATAATTGAGACAATGAAACAAAACGAAATTGGCTCCAGTTTCTGAGAACTTTAAAGAAAACATATTTATATATAATCGGGTAATATACTTTTATTATGCATACATTTTATGTCTCCTCCCCCAGGTCCCAACCAAAGAGAATGTCACACAACAGCAATGAATGTTATTTGAGTATTGACTTTTTTATTTCCAAGGAAGGCATCACATATTCCTAGGTTCCTACTTAGAAACTTGGGGAAACGCAAGATGCACTAATTTTACGTCTCTCTTTACTAACCTTTGGAACTCTGATGCTAAATTCCCTGGGACTGAAAGAGTTAAAAAGTATGATACTTACTGTGTTCATAACTAGATGCCTTGGCGGTCACTGAGCAAGTAACGAATAAGAAGTATATAGTACTGTAAAAGACATATGATGTATACCGGCAAAGATCGCTTATATTTCCTATGTGGCTCTGCTTGAAATACATAAGGCTACTTAGGAAGGATTATCCATAATGAGTGTAAAACAATAGTCAGCCAGTACGGAAGTGGTCCAGTTTCCACGGTTCCATTACAGAGAACTGCAGACCCATCAACAGACTACCACCTTCAAGTCACAACAGAGATGCCAGTGATACTTGCTGTCTTGAATACAGTGCAACAGTTGTTTTAGTTTGCCATATGTTTTTTTCATGTAGACAGCTTGTTTGACTGGATTAGATGGATGTCGGTTTACATTATGCATAAGTAATGGAGCAGCTGGTAACGGGGTGCTATTTACGTTTCCAGGCCCAGGATTAGAATAACTTCCCTTGCCATTCATGCCTCCTTAGGTCGCTGGACCTCGCCTATGTTACGGGGAAATCGTGTTTACCTTATTGTGAACGGTTTAATCGTTACTTCGTAAGACTTAGTTTCATAGTCTATGAATAGTCGCCATTCTTGTGGGTCAAGTTAAGAGTTTAATAGCACTAGTTAGACCGTCTACGTCAGAGCAGAATACAGGGTCGTCTTCTTTTCTGAAGTAATGTGCAAACTGTCCATGAAGAGTGAAAAGAAAACAGTGAATCTGACGTATTCCTTGATGAGATTCCATTGTTCAAGTCTTGTTCAAGAAAACTTTGGCCTTTGACAGCTCCCAATCGTGAACAAGATCGTTTTCTGCTTCTTGGGTAAAAATGAGTGGCACAGATGATGCACTAGGGCAGATGAATGGATCATCATAAGATGATGAAGGTGTGATTGACATCAATACATTTTCCCTCTTTATTCACTTTAGAGGTTTTCTTATACAGATACTGCAGCCTTTTTTGGGGCCTAGGCCTTGTACTGGTTCTCTAACTAACATCCGAAACAACAGTCATAGGCCTTTTTAAATATTGCCATGATGACATTTTTAGGGAGTTGAATGAGACAGCTGAGCTTAAATTAAATAGATGCCAAGATAGTTCAGATAGTGCAATCATGGTGTCGTAAGCGACATTTCCTGCCTGCCTCAAGATTTTGGGGTTTAATTCACATCTTCACTTGTGGCTTCCAGGGCTCTGTTGTTTTTGGAGAGGGCAGAAAAAAACTCACTGTCCCTCCCCTTTTAACAAGCATGTTGCAAAAAGTAACAAATTATAGATGTCTTCTCCAAAGTCAGAGTGCTTCTGTTTGAGAAGCGAGGGAATAACAGTCTGCATATAAATAAACCAGATAAGAAAAATAGTTGTGCATACAAAACTCAAGTTCTGGAACATAACTAGTCTAGAAGTGGACAAAAAAGCAGGACTTTCTGTTCAAAGTTTACTGCTGGTTAACATCAAGAACTCACATCAAAACATATTTTAAAAAAAAATACATATTCTTAGCTTGACCACCATAAAGTGGGTACAAGAAATGTCCAGGGAAGTAAAAGTGATAGAGTGGTATGACAACAGCACCCATTAAGTTCAGATACTTTATGCCTGATATGTTAATGGTGGGAAATAATTGGTCTTTACTCTACTTACTAAGATGAATTAATGTCAGGTGGTTGAAGAAATGTTCTCCAATGAGAAAGACAATTCAGAAAAGAGGAATATTAAGACACACATAAGAGAAGATTGCTGAAAAGTATTTAGTTTGATATGCATACATTTTACATGGAACTTCCTTGTTACCTTTCAAACTGGTGCAGACAGATTGGCTGGATCTTCACCCCTGGGTGGTGAATTGATACATGGCAAGGCAGTTGTGGTCAAGGCCCTTCGGGAACAAGCAACGGATTTTCAGTAGAGATAGAAGTTTCTGATGGCTTGGAGAGAACGAGCATCTGGGTATAACCAGAGTTTGGCTGGCTCAATACATTCAGAGGAAAAGCAAGATGGACATATAACCAGATTGTGACTGGTACCATCAGTATTGGAACTCTACGCTGGATGCTGAAGATGAGGACAGAGCATGCATGGGAATGTCCCGAGTGCTGGATGTCAATTCTGGACTCAACTCAACTCAACAGTTCAAAACTGGTTATCTTAATGTTTTTTTTTTTTACACTATTGAATTTGCATTCTTGATTTTTTTTTAATCTGTGTTTTATGTATTACTGATGTCATTCTTACATTTTAAAAGGAACATATTATAAATGCTACCATCAAAGCTGTTTATTCTTATAGCTTTGTTTGTGTTTTAAACTTAAATACTTGAATTAGCATTTATTATATTATTAATTTGTGTCTGTATATACATGTACTACTGATGTATCTGTTATGTGTTGATTTACTTACATGAATATAAATGTCCACCTTTGTAGTGTTAAGGTGTTCTGATGTTATGGTAAGGTGATGTATTGTTATGATGGTGTAGTGTTATGCTTGGTTGTGTAAATTACAGAAGCCACATGCCCACAGTTTGGTATATGGTGTGTTGTCCGATTATAATTAACAATAGTCAATTTAAAAACTCTTGCACATCCATACAGGACATTGCAAAGCCAAAAAAAAAAAATTTGTTGTCTATATATGATTTTGCCAGGCAATGTTACATAGAATGGTTTATTATTGCAAAGTACAGTCACTACTTTATTTTTTTTTAAAATTTAGGTGTAACATCCATGACCTCATGTTTTCAGACAGACAGAAGTGGAATAAACGGTGGTAACACATGTACCTGTTTTATACTCTTTTGGTACCATTAAAAGATTGTTAAAAACTCTTTATTTAGTGGCAAAAATTTGCCACGCAATGTTACATTGAATGGTTTATTATTGCAAAGTACAGTCACTACTTTATTTTTTTTAATTTAGATGTAACATCCATGACCTCATGTTTTCAGACAGACAGAAGTGGAATAAACGGCGGTAACACATGTACCTGTATTATACTCTTTTGGTACCATTAAAAGATTGTCAAAAAAAAAAAAACTCTTCATATAGTGACAAAATCTGCTTTAAAACAGTAATTATCTATTAATTTTTTTCTTGGTGTTAATTTAAACTAACAGTTTGCTAGGCCTACAGTTTTGTGTTTAACTGAACACTGAGGCAGGGTTTTTTATAATCAACCCAACTAATCATGAATACCAAAAAAATATTCTGAGAAATATGTATGGCCAGAACAATCTTGACCATATCACTCATAAAGTGCTGAGTGGTCTATACAAATATCATGTAACATTTTCCAAATGTGGAAATTACATTAAAACAGTGATGAGGTCTGATCAATTTGCATGTGTATGTGTTAGCAGGCAACGATTATTTTATATATACACACACACACACATATACACACGCACATACACACACACACACACACACACACACACACACACGATTGACAATAAAAGTGTCCAACATTTGTACAATGTGACAACTGACATAAAAATAGTCCTTTGCTTATTTCACTAAACAATGTATGTTGTCTGCTGTCTAATGCTTTTGATTGCTTTAATGTACACTTGTTACTGCTATCGGAATTTCCCAATATTTGCCAAGCTGGCAAGTGACGAATATACCTCACCCCACTGATTTGTAAATGTTACTATTTATTTGTAAAGATTAACAAACATGTATGTTTGTGTGTATGTGTGTGTGTGTATTAATTATGATGAGTCTAGAGGCCTCAGAGATGTGATTTTACCGAAGAATGCTTAGAATACCTTGGACAGCCAAAAAGAGCGACCAAGAGGTTTTGAAAGAGTCGGGAGCCCGAAGAAAACTTATCACAGATATCAGAAGGAGACAGTCATCATTTTTCAGCCATTTTATGAGAAGAGGGAAAATAGAACATGTTATGACCAATAGAAAGTTCTGTGGAAGGAGAGATAGAGGAAGAAAACGAGAGAAGATGCTTGACAGTCTTGTTGCATAGTATGGAGGGGTGTCGGCACACGAACTGATACATGCTGCAGGAGATCGCAGATTATGGAGAGGCATGATCGCCCACGCCAGTCCGCAAGGCACCTGATGATGATGATATATTTTATTCATTTCAGGTTGTCAGACATTTTGGGTAATCCTTTTTAGACAATAAAAGCGAATTGCTAAATTTAAAAAAAAAAAAAAAAAAAAAACACGCAAACTTCCTGGAGCTAAATAAGCAAAAACAAAAAGTGAATATTTTATCCACAGTCTCTATCACTGAACAAAACTAAAGCATTCATTGCTAAATCTTCACACACAGACACACCCTCCCTTTTCAATTTTCCCAGCTGCCTTTTCTGATATCCTTCATCATCTTTTCCCTCAACCATTCCAAGCCTTTTTGATTCATTGCTGTAGCAGATATCACCCGCCTACATTCATCTCTCAAATATGCCTTCTTTTTCCAAATGGTGACTTCAAGTATTTGCAAGTCTGCTTTATATTATCTCTCCAGCATCTTCATGATCTACTTCCATTCAACTCTTTTGTGCACACAGCTTTTGTTCCTTAAAAAAAAAATATATCTCTCTATATGCCCCTCTCTTTGTACCCCAGCCATTGCAGTCTCTTAGCTCTCATTGTGCCAGTAAAAAAAGTAAAGTAAAGGACCCTTTCCACGCCTTTAGGCGTATAGGGCTAGACCTATATTTGTATAGACCAACGGCACAAGATGGGTGATGTGGTCAGCATCACGCCGGCCGCCTCTACTTCCCGGGATTGCACCCGGTACCCACTCAAGGCTGGGTCGACCTGGGAACCAAGGTCATTTTTGAAGAAAAGTCCGTGTCCACCAGGGAGCGAACCCACGACCTTCGGATCCGCGGCGCGCGTCTAGCCGCTCTGCCACGGCGTTTGTGCCAGTACTTAGTGGTAATTTAAACAGACTGTGAATTGTGTTGTCGCATTTTGCTCTCTATGTTCCACTGTTTTGTTGTTGTTGCTTCTTTGATCAGTCCAAGTATGTGTCATAGGACTGTTCTCAAAAGTTTGTATGAAACAGGACTTAATTCCTTTTAATTGTTCTCTGGGTTTCAGAGCCATACAATTCTCTATAATGAGAGAAATGGCGTCCGTGGCTTAGGCGCTGCGAGTCCGACTCGTAATTCCAACGTACAGCGATCGAAACCCACGGCTGGCTGCGTGGATTTTTATCATGGTATGGGGCGTCGTTGGTCGACCCAGCATAAATGGGTACCAGGATGGCTGTCCTGGGGAAGTAAAGACGTCCGGCGTAATGCTGACCATATTACCCAGCAAGTGCCGATGGTCTGTAAAAATATGGGCGCTCTTTCCATGTACCCGATACGCTTAAAGGCATGAACAGGGATCTTTAATTTACGTTACTTTTACTTTTATAATTAGAGAAATTAGACACAGACAGTCACTTTTTGTGACATCTGAGAAGACACAGATTTTAGAACTTGGTGACAACTGAAAAGATGTATGGTTAAATAGCAAGGGAAAACAGAGAGATTAATACCCAGATCGGTCAGCAGCTTCATTGGAACGGTACAAAAGCTGTGATCTTTTCCATGATTCTGGTGATTATGTAGGATTGGGAACTACGATTATCTATGACTGTGGGTAAGGAACATAACGATTATAGTATTTCGAACCTTCTGTCATTCCCAGTTGCGTCATTCTACCCGAGACTATCATGATTTCTTGACTTGTCTACATTGTTTGGTCAATATGCGTGTTTTATGTTTGTGTGTACTTCTGAACACATACCTTCATAGCGTTCTTTATTTTTCAAGAATTGTCCAAATGTTTACCAATCATTTTCTAATTATGTGCATCTAATCTTTTAAAACATTTAGTGAAACTGCTAGTAAATATGATGTATTTGTTATGCTTTGTAAATAAATGCACATATATATCTGTAGAGTATCTTCGTTTCATTACTATAGTAACTGATTTATTACGAGAGGAAAAAAATGCTGCGTTGAAATCGAGAAAAGTTGCCTGCGATAGAGTTCAGGAGCAATCGAATGCTAGCCCTGAGTGACGTCTAACAGCATAACGTATTGATCGATGATGATGAACTGTCATCACAACACCATTGAAACCAAAACGCAGACCTGATCTTAGGCTTGTGATGGTGTGGGATGTCGCCCCCACTGATAGGCACTGTACTGTAGCAGAAACTTCGCAAAGGAGCCAGCACAACCAGAGTCTTCGATCGTCAGAAATGGTCCCATTTCTTTGAATGTTTCGGCCAAATTACCTTCTGAAGGTCGCGACTCCCTAGTTTCATTCTTCTGTTGTGTGGCTAAATCCTATCAGTAATAAAGAAAACATGGGTTTATCACTGATTTAATTACACACACCCATATTGTTCGTCGCTAATACTACTACCTCAGGATCCATCCTCCCTCGTAAAGGTGACCTACCCTCCCTTGGAAAGGTGACCACCCTCCCTGGGAAAGGTGACCTACCCTGTCCTCGGAAATGCGATCCACCAGCGTTCTTTGCAGTTTCGGCATGTGCATGTACTTATGTTTAGTTTTTTAACATTGGCTCTGTGTCAAATTCTCTCTTCTCTCTCTCCCTCCCTTTCTCTCTCTCTCTCTCTCTCTCTCTCTCTCTCTCTCTCTCTCTCTCTCTATCTATCTCTACCTTTCTCCCTCTCCCCCTCTCTCGCTCTAGTTATTAAAGAATTATTAAAGAGTGTTGGGATTCGATTTCCCCAACGGATGGTTTAAAAATCTGTTTACATGGTTTTCGGATAATGGTACGAAAGTTGCACCATGGAAACAACTGGGGCCATGTAACTTCCTCAAAGACAGCAATAGATACTGTAGTCAACCTTCATTGTGTAGATAGGGCACAAGCAAATTTGTGTGTGACCTGCTTCAGCCAATCGCACACACATTCATTCAACGCATAAGACAGCCACCAGAAGTGCCAATGCAAATAGTCCGGCACTGGTCATCGTCTGTGGAACCAGCGGTTACCACAAATCAATTATTGTATATGCAACTAATGAGAGAAAGCACCACCAGTTCTCTAACAAAAGGCCCCACACCATTTTCTGAATCTCCAGTTGTGGATGTCTGTATGAAGACAAAGCTGTATGGTACACGAGAACATATGAACAGCACTATAGCTTTCATAAAGGTTACCGGCCGCCTGATATCAGTTTTCTGACAGAAGTTTCGAAAAAGGAGAAGAAGAAGCTGGGGAAGGGGGTGAAAGTTTAAGCAGATTAGCTGACTAGAAATAATAGACCGTCTGCACGATTTCTTCCTGCAAAGGAAATAACAGGGTTTTTTTTTTTTGGATCAAATTGCAACTGCTACCATCATTGTGAGAACATGTTCCTAAGCTTCTAAGAAGGGTTACAGAGTCCATTGTGGAATGGTCCCGAGCACAGTGATGTAAATTCTCGATTTATCTGTTCACTTATATTTGCTATATAAGGATAAGCAGTAGTTACTAAAAGCATGAAGATGTAATTGTGTGTGTATATGTGGACGTTGCGTATGACTTGGACTGCCAGAATTACTTACAATAATTGCTTGGAAACGGTTAATGAATGTAGAGCAATCTATACATCAATGGGAAGGCCACAGTTAAAGTGTATTGGTCATGTCGTAAGAAAAGGACCACTGGAAAATATCGTGACGACTGGAAAGATCACTGGTAGAAGAGGCAGAGGCAGACCAATATTAAAGATGGTGGATGGCTTAAGACAGTGGTATGGGGGAATATCATCTGTTGGAACTGATCCAGAACACTAAAGACATAATCTGTGGAGATGCATGAACCCCTACGCCAGCTGGCAAAGTACTTGATGATAATGATATGTTTATTTGTAAATGTGTGTCTATATATATATATATATATATATATATATATATATATATATATATATATATATATATATATATATACAAGCTTTTTGTCTGGCGTTGTGTAGTACTAGCATATTCTTAGACATACATTTTTCAGTGCTACTGTAGCAAACACTCAATTGTTTGTATAACACCTTTTTAGACACTTTGTACCAGCACCTTTTTTTCTACAAAAGCACACACACACACACACACACACACACACACACACACACACACATATATATATATGTGTGTGTGTGTGTGTGTGTGTGTGTGTGTGTTTGCGTGTGTGTACTAGAAGCGAAGAAGCCCAAAGTACTTAAAAAAAAGAAAAAGAGAGTTCTTTAGGCGTGGACTAGAAACATAAATATTTTAGCCCAACCATATGATCTTCTGTATACAGTCTAGATAGCGTAGCAACTGTAAACTATGCACACTAAACACAAGTCTAATCTGAATCAAAACAACCGGAGCTATGATTACCACTTTCAACATTTGTTTATTTCACTGAACATAGAACAATACTAAGCGCTGTTCAGAAATAATGCAACATTAAAGATCTTCAACGTGCCAAAAACTTCACTAATAAAATGAACTAACTCTGATTGATGATACGCACTCATATATCTACCCACAGTTATACTACTAGAGACAAATTTAGAGCTAACTATGGAATCATACCACCATCATGAAATCAGCTATTTAACAGGCCTTTCCCTGCAGTCGCCCGCATCCATGCTGTCTAGCCCAATGTGCAGAGCCACAACAGCTGGGCGGGTCTCCTGCAGATTGGTCTAGAAGCCGAAAGGAGGTAGTTCCGGAGTGCACTAGCCGTTTTATACACAGTGGCCAGACTTCTTCGCATTGGTAAAGCAATCTAAAATCAAGTTAAATTCGTCGTAGCCCGCTTACACATCCCTCATCAGATTTGCTGACACCACTAGTTACTTACGACATCATTCATTAACATACACCAAAAAATAACTGTAATTGACCAATGAGCAAAGCATGACTTCTCCCTAGGAAACCGGATAAGGGACGTGAAAGTCTCAAATAAGAAATTACATCAAAGATGGCAGTAGTCATGAAACATTCAGTAAAAATTTGCGTTCGAGTTTCAGCTACCATCTGTAAAATCACTACAATCCCCCTCCCCCTATCTACGTCAATGATGGCGATTATTATCGGAACACATAAGCATGTGCGCTAGTGTCGGAGACACCATCAGAGTAAAATAAACCCCCATCTAACCTGCTCCTTGGTAAAAAAATGCATTTAAACACATGCCAAATCATAACTGACACACAATAAGCTAAACTGCAAAATAAAACATAGTAATCAACTACATCAGGATGTGTCCAGTTCGATTTTCTCTCCCACGTCCAGTGATTTTTCGCAGATAAGTTTTCTCAGGTATTTGTTACCTCAGCAGCGGGGCTTACATTAGACTGCTTCATTCTGGTCTCGGCCGCATGACCATCGAGAGACAATCTTCTCGTCTCTGCCACCGCCGCGTGGCTTCTGAGTGACGTTTCCACCACAATTACCTCTGCTCTGGGTGAAACTTCATTAGACTGCTTCCAGTCTTGTCTTGGCCGCATGCCATCGAGAGACATATCGCACTCTTGTCACTGTCTCGGCCGCCCGGCTATCGAGAGACTTTTAACCACTCTTGCCACTGTCTCGGCCATCGAGAGACATTCCACAATTACCTCAGCGTTGGGAAAGCCTACGTTAGACAACAGACATTACCTCGGCTGAAGCCTACAAACTGACATTGTGGTCACAGCAATGTTGAAATATTTCATTGCGTAACTGGCTCGGTCGGTGTACTTTGTACAAGGCTTCCTAAAATATGAACAGCCCTACACTTAAACCGTGATGCGGAGACGGAATAATAAATAAACTGACCCCAAGCTCAGGTCGAAACGTAAACAAGCGACTCCGTTGACAAAAGACAAAAACCATTCCTAGTCAACAATTGACATAGACCACTCCGTGAACAACAGGCACTGACCACCGCTAGTGAAACAAAACTGTTAAGTAACATCTAATCACACACCTTTAACTACACAGGCCGCACCTACACAAGTACTGAACCAAACAAAAATGTGCATCAACATGATAATCTGAACCGACTAGACATGGCAAATTGAACCACTTGACAACGCTACTCATCTGTGAACAAAATGATGTAACATCTAAGCACACCCCGAACAAGTTGATTTGTCTCTAACATTTTTAAGATCTCAAATCTAATAATATGTACATCAAAGTCGTCAACTTTCATTTTCCTTCCTTGCTTGACAGGAGTGTACTCTGTGTCCTTTTAATCCAACGGTTAAATGATACTCTTTCCAGACCAAGCGCCAATCATGTTCGTTTCTCTGGGTCATGAATATTACAAAACAAATGACCCATCTTAGATTCCCAGAGGAAGTGCTGGTACAGTAAAACGTTAACCTTCTGCATAGTTATAAATTTGCATGTCAAATTCATTTTGAAACTGATGTTTATGTCAGCTTTAATAAGCTAGCTATATGACACAATAACTCAACACTAATTTGTGGAAGCGCATTTGACTAAACAGCATTGATCGACGTCTTATTTTTTAGTCAGGTCACCAATAGTGAGACAGCGGGAGAAAATCATAAAATTATGTAGTCTTTCTTTGACCAACTGTTAAACAAGTCATAGTGTTCATTACGTCCTGAAACTAGTGAAAGTAAACCTTCCTAAAGTCTACCAAAACAGTTTCATTATAAAATATATATAGTAAAGAAGAAAAAAAAAATCTGCATATGATATTCTTCTTTAGTGAAAAAAAAAATATTTTCTTAACGTCATGGATATTCTGTCGGCTAAGTCGATGCGAACGCTTCGTAATGCCGAGATGCTGGGCTCGATCCCAGGTGCGGACCATGCGCCTTGCGTTGGTTTCGACAGTGGTATCAAGAAAGCCGACCGTCCAGTAGAAATGGCAAACTACTGGAAATTTGCTTAGAAAAACCACACAATAGCCAGGGGCTGTTGGGGTTGGTTCTGCAACGTCCTGTAAAGGATACGCAACTAACCATGGATATTCTAAGGCTGTATGCAATACATCGTTGCGATCTAACAGGCAGTATTCGAGAAAATGGCTTGCAAGTGTGTTCATGAGATGTTGAACGAACTATATGTATACATTACAATTGACACTGTCTACGTTATCAGCGTATTCGTAATACAAGTAAGAATACAATTACACAGGTGGACACACATATGATATTTTTATACTATAATCAAGTGGTTATATTATGTATATACTTCTGTGTTTTCTAGTCTGGTTCATAATCTTGGATTCAATGCTTTAATGTGTACAGTACCCGATTTCATTTTCATTATTAAAGTTCAACAGTAAATCAATCTTCGTTGCCATGTTTTCAGTTCGTCTTTCTGTACGCGCATTTGTGATACTACAAGCAGGCGTCTGTGTGTAGTCGTATCTAGGAGACAAATGTGTGTGTGTATGTGTAGGGGGTGTGTGTGAGGGTGTGGGGTGTGTGTATGTGTGGGGTGTGGGGGTGTGAGGTGTGTGTGGGGGGGGGGGGGTGTGAAATAGTGCGGTCCTAATGCTGACTGGACCCCAAAGCATAGGTGATTATTTTCTAATTAAAGCTAATTCAGGATGTAACACCTTTTGAAGTTATCGGGGATGTAAACAAGGCCTGTTGCACGTAAGGTCAGGCGATCTATCCACAAACAGACCGACGGATGGACAGACAGACAGACTGACCGACCGACAGACATATGAGTTGGTTGGGTATACACAAATATAGGAGGGCCCTCCATGGCGAAGTGGTCAAGCCGTTTGGATCGCGCCCTGAAGGTCGTGGATTGTTTCACAGCGACACCGTTCAGTTCACAAGTCCAGTTTTTACAGGGGGATCCTCGGAGCTACGGAGATCGTACTTGTGCTCAGTGCGACGTTCTCGGCAGGCAGCTAGCTGTTCTGCGAAGAGAAACTAAGCGATGTGGGAGAAAACCCTATGCAATGAAGTCGATCCTCTAATTTTTACCTTCACCTTGGACATATATGTAGGCTGTATAGTTCTGGAGTCTCATGACAGTGGAGCGTCTGTGAGAGCGATGACATATAGTCACCACAGGGACTGCTAGAATGGGGTCATGTGTGTTAGGATTCCCATTGCTGTCTGTTTTTGCTTTTGGTTCTATGAGCTCTTGGTGTATTTTCACCTTGTCTCTCGTTTTAATTATTATCTTGGAATAACTTCCCCCTCCCCCTTTCTCTCTCTCTATCTGTCTCTCTCTCTCTCTCTCTCTCTCTCTCTCTCTCTCTTTCGCTCGCTCTCTCGCTCTCAGTCTATTTCTCGTACCCCATCAGGACATCACACAAGCGATAAACTCCCGGTGACAGAAAGTGCCACCATGCGGATAAGGATCACCCGTGGAGAGGTCCTAGAAACCCTTTCAGTCGTTGGGCCACATCTATGGTCCGACTATATTCAGGGCCCACGGCAAAAGCCAGGGTGGGGCTTCAAGTAACGAAAAATTGTATCCCACATAGTGACGACTTACTGTGTTTTGGAATAGCCATAACTTCTGACACAAATGCTTAGAGAAATTAGAATTAAACCTGCGGTTGTAACATTGGCTTTTGCAAGATGCAAAGTTATTTAACGTAAAGAGATGTTAGTTGTAATAAAAAAAAGGATGTAAAGTATATGTATTCAGCCTGCGTTGTTACTTGGAAGTGGGATATGGACAATACACTGACAACTGGGAGGGGGGGGGGGGATTACTGGCGTGAAAATGTGTTTTTGAGTTTTGTATCTTGAATGTTGTTTCCTGTTGAATTAAGATCCCACAACACATTACTTCTAAAAGCGCTCCGTCACCATCTTCAACAGCAAGCGAAGAGTTCCAGTACAGATAGCACCAGTACCTGTCTGATTGTACATCCGTCTCGCTTGAGTGTTGAGTGTCGGCCAGATCCCTGGTTACCCTCCGTACCGTAATTCTCCTCAGACCGTGAAGATCTATGTATCCCTCCGCACTGTTCACTCGCTCTCAAAGGGTTCTCACAACGTCTAGCTTGTCATACAACGGTCAACCAGCAGGTAATGCAGAACCGGCCAGTCTATCGGACTGCTCGTTTCCCAACAAGCCGACCTTACCTGGAGAAAGTATCCAAAGCAGGCTAACGACTAGGGAGCTTTGAGCGAGTTTTGATAGGAATGTAAATAATAGCATGCAATGGTAGACAAAAGAGGGTGCTAAAATGTTACATAGAACCTGTTCTGCTGTGTGGCAGTGAACAAATTAGGAAGAATTAGAAGGCAACAGAGGTGGTTTTTGAGTCGAATTTTACGAATACCTTGGACGTCTAGAGAAACTAACAACGATTGCTTGAAAGAAGCTAAAAAATGTAGATCTCTATATACAACAATAAAAAAGAGACAAACACAGTTCTTTGGCAACATAATGAGAAGAGAGACATTGTATAACATCGTGACAAGTGGAATAATCAGTGGAAAAAGGGCTAGAAGCAGACCAAGAGAGATGATGCTAAAGGATCTGAAACGAGGGCATGGAAGGATATCATCAAGAGAGCTGTTCCAAGCAACCAGGGATCGTGATCTGTGGAGACGCTTGAGGACCTACGCCAGTTGGCAGGGCACATGATGATGATGATAAATTGTAAAAAAATAGACCATGCAGTCCTCCCTGAGACAGATGTAAACGGTAAACTGATTAGAGAAGAGAAATTAAATGGTTCCACACAGGGTCTCTCTTGGTCTTCCCCGTTTTTCTGTTCCCTTCCGGCGTAATTTTAAGGGTTTGATTAGGGAGGGAGTCTGGTATTATCCATTCTGAGTGCATGGCCGATGTAGTTGCAATGGCGCTTGATATTTTATCTTGCTTAATCATGATGTTATTTGTCTCTTTTGCCAGTTGAAATCGAAGTCCCTTTATTAGTTCCTTAAATAGAATATAACAGATACAACTTTGTGTCAGCACAGTTGAAATAGACATGAGGTGACATATATCTATGGGAAAATCAGCACAAATCAAATCAAAGCAAACCAGAGATCCATGAAAGCTGCATCTGTAAATAAACTGCTGCATGATTTTCCAATTTCTTTAAAGAAAAATCAAAAACTCAGCCAGATTCAACCTGCTGCTAGCTAGCGGAAGCTGCCAACAGTCTCCGGCTATATTTGAGGTCTTGTTTATTTGTTCCACTTTCGTGGCTAAAGTTCTGGTATTTGCGCTGTCTCTGGGCGTAATGCTTCTTTCCTCCAAGTCAGAGCGCCCATTCTATATCGTGTCGTCAGCTGTGTTCTTCTGTCCCTTTTATTTCTGATGGTTCCTCCTTGGTTTCAGCTCCTTCTGAATTGGTCAGGCGTGTTTCGTAGAAGCACGAGCTTCTCAACCTCGTTGGACCAGCATTTAAAGTTTTTTAAATTCTATTTTACTTTGCCGAAAAGTACTGAAAACAATTGTTGGGTTTGGATAGACCCGAAATGTGCAAATATTCCACGTGTGACCATAGAGTTATTTTGTTGCCTTCATGCAAAAAGAAAGGGTTAATTGTGTCATGGAGATGTGTGTGTGAAATGTTAGAGGGACCCTCATAAAGCAACCATACAGTCTGTCCCAATGAAACAACTAGAGAGAAAGCGGAGACACTAGCTGACTATTTCAGGCCCACGGTCGATAGCTGCTTTGCTGCGGGAAGGGACGTCACGTTCAACCGGCATCCTCGAAGAAGAAGCTTTAGGTTATAATTGTGACTAAGTTATGTGCACCATATAAAATTGCTTAGCAAGAACCCTGAAAAGGATTACTGCAGTGTTAATGCGATCAAGGGAGACAGACCCACACACAGTCCTGAAGTCGTCTACCGGCGAGCCAATGGGCGACTGTGTCGCCGATTAATTTAATTGCAAGTGATATGGGGTGTGGGATGTGCTTTTCACTAGTGAACTCATGGGAGCTGAGTGGTTTCTGGGCATGGCGTCCGCCTTGAGAGCTGGAGGTCCGGGGATCAAGCTCTGGTGAAGGCTGAGATATTTTCACGTTGACTTCTAATAATTTCCTCTTGTCTCTGGGTAGTAAGACTGGACTCCCGTGCGTGTGGTATTCCCATAAGCGCTATGTCACCATCCTCAGCAGCAAGCGCAGAGTTCCTGTTTCAGTGGTACCAATAGCAGTCTGACTGTATTCCGTCTCACCTTCGTCTTGAGTGTTGATCGTCGACCGGATCGTCTGATCACTCCGCGGGGTACCATTTTCTTCACACCACGATGATCCAACTGTACTTCCGCACTGTTCACTCGCACTCTTCCCTCCCCCCTCCCCTATTTTTTTCAAGGGCCCCTGGCGACAGCACTGGCCGCTAAATTTTCAAGCCCAGGGGACCCCCCCCCCCCCCACCCCACCCCCAATGTCGAAACAAAACTGTGTACAACCACACCTACGACCCCCTGTTTACAACGACCTAAAAAGTTGTAAAACTGTTACTTCATCAAGGAGGCTTATGCTCCGTCTGGTCAACTACTCATTTTGCCTTTTCCCTGAGTGGGAGTCGGAGCCTTCAGCGACAACCCGCTGCAACATTCTCGTCAGCTACGGGTTTCCAGTATTTTCCGGTCTGCTTTTTCACCTCGACCCAGTGGCGAGAAATCGTCTCTGCCATAGTGCAGTTCCAGTACACCCCAAGTATGGCCATACTAGCCAGCTTATCTGCCTGCTCGTTGGCAAACAGACCTACATGCCGGGACAAAATATCTACGTCCTTAAAATTCTGACATTCAAGAAGGTATGCGTGACGTCATGTTTGTGGGAAAATATTTTCCCATACTATATGTGCCTTTCGACCTGGCGTCTCCGTCTTCAATGTGCTTTTTTTTGGGGGATATGCTTCCTTATCCCGTAACCAACCAAGACCTGACCACCGGGCAGTGGTAGTTTAGTTTCAGAGTATCTTTCTCGTAGATGGGCGGCTGTCCCCAGCTACTGAGTCCCATCTACCTAAAGAAAATGCCTAATAAAATTTTGAATGGCATCCTGTGTTTGTGTGGCAGCGCTTCACCAGCCCGGTTGTACGCAGCCGGTTTAACGCCAACAGGACAATTACTGTCTAGGATGCCACAAATCCATGAGGCAAGGTGAAATACAATACCTGTTTGGGGCCCTTTGGCAAAAGAAGCATCTGTGGCAGAAATCTTATTATTATACATTATTTTCCACTTTTTCACAAAACTGATCTATGGAGTCAAACAACACTATTTAATAGAAAGCACGACAGAACAACGGTTACATTGGGATGAAAATTATCCTCAGATATCCGACGCAACAAGGCGAGGAAAACACGTCCTATTACTTGTGTCGCAATCTTTGAAGTCCAAACTCTGTGGTGATAAAAGGAAACCTTATTCCACCTTTCCGAGCATGTTTTGCGAAACGGATGCTATAGCAACATGTGTGTGGCTGCGACTTTCACCACTCTTGGAAACACCACAGTTTCTGGCAGCAATCAAAGCCGCCTGTGGCCTGATAACAAATTTGCATGCGATACAATGAGACACGCGGCTAGACGCTTGTATATCGGCCCAAAAGCTTGGGTTCCAAACCCTGATAAAAAAAAAAAATGTCAAGTCTGCGCCCGAAGAAGCTCAGCACAGTGCACAGGCTGTGTAGCACCGACGAGGATCCTGAAATTCTTTGGGTAGATTTTTAATTCTAAATTGTGCCCGGGCAGCGCCGTTAGGTTACTCTTTTCGATTCCCAACTGCGAAGGGATTTTTTTTTTACGTGGGTCTAATCTCGTTACCCAGAGACCAGGGGAAATTACTAGAAGTCCAAATCCCAGCCCTTACCGGGGATTGAACCCGGCACCTCTAGCACTCGAGGCGGACACTATGCGTCGAGACCACACAGCTCCTCTGTCGAATAGTCTATAACAATAGATTTAACAGCAAATGCCAGCTACCCCAGTGGTGTCATAAGATTCCTTTACCGAACTTACTCCAGTAATTGCTCTTTAACTTATTTTATGTTTAAATACAGAATAAACCAAGAATTTGCAAGAA
>CAJHNH020001021.1:37500-115150 GCA_905116865.2 Candidula unifasciata
ACAGTTTCACTTATCTAAGGAGCAAGATGTCATCTACAGGAGATACCGCACCAGAAATACCATTTAGAATAGCACTGGCATCTAGTGCCTTCAATAAACTGTCCAACATCTGGAAATCAAAGACACTTAGCAAACACACAAAACTCAAGATCTTCAATTCTTGTGTGATTCCAGAACTAACCTATGGATGCGAGAGCTGGAAATCAACGAAAACTTTAGACACAAAATTAGACAGTTTTGAAAATAAATGCCTTAGAAGAATACTAAATTTCAAATGGTCATATTTCCAAACCAATACACAAATAAGGCAAGAATCAAGGCAAGAGTATGTGTCTAATTTTATACGAAAACGCCGCTGGAACTATGTCGGCCACGCCCATAGATAGATAAATCAAGACTTCCTTACCAAACCCTCATTTGGACACCACAGGGGAAAAGATCTCGTGGAAGACCAAGGGAAACCCTACGTAGAACTATCATCTGGGAAGGCTCACTCATGGGCCACTCAAACATCCAAGACCTATAACAGATTGCAACGAACCGCCATGCATGGAGAGTCATGACCTCTGCCCTATGTGCCGCACTTGACACAAGAGGAAAGACTAACTAAGTAACTGGAAATCCCAGAATTTCCCGAAAAGTCCAATATTATCGGTGTTTTACGGTTTGAGTTAAACGATTAGGCTGGATTAGACAGACTGAATTCTCCTTAACATCATTCTCAGCTTATGGTAGATTGTAGACATCAACAAGCTAGTGGAAACTGTTATAATGCCTGCAACATGCTTTTATGTTGGCAATACAGGCGGATTTACTTTCTCTGCACGTAGAATTCATGTCTGGTAACTGCTGATTCCCCCATAAGATCTGCACCGAGTAGGTTGGCTGGTAAGTTGTACCCCACCAGGACATCACACAAGCGATAAACACCCGTTGACACAAAGTACCATCATGCGGATGAGGATCGCCCGTGGAGAGGTCATGGAAACCCCGTTCAGCCGTTAAACCATATTTATGGCCCGGCTATATTAAGAGCGTCGGCTCTGTGGCTAAGTCGATGAGAACGCTTCGTAATGCCGGGGTGCCGGGTTCAATCCCAGCTGCGGGCTATGCGCCTTGCGTTGGTTTCTACAGTGGTATCAGGGAGCCGACCGTCCAGGGCAATGGCAAACTATTGGACGTAAATTTGCTTAGAGAAACCGCACAACAGCCAGGGGCTGCTGGGGTTGGTTCTGCAACGTCCTGTAAAGGATACGCAACTAACCTTTAACCTTTATATTTAGGGCAACCGGCAAAAGTCAGGGTGGGGCTATAAATTGTTAAATTATTAAATAAAGCATGAGATACTTCTAAGTTAAAATTTAAGTTGTCTTTCCTCGCCACTGTCAAAAAAACAGTCTTATTTCTTGTTTTAAGAACTACTTCGTTAACGAATCATTAGCCTGACCCGGTGACGTCAGCAGCATGGCCCATCACCTGAAACCGGTCGTGGGTCAACCAATGCAAAACATGGACAGATGAGATAACAGACTCCCTGGAAAGACCAATTTACAAAGCTCACAAACAAAGCTTTTTACTTTACACCATACTTCACCACAATACAGCAAGGTATCAGAGAATCAAGATGAGATGAGATGATCTAAAGTTCAATGTAGAAATGGCAGAAAATTATAAATATATTTTTGAAATAATATTATAATTTGAATGATTCACGCGTATTTGTTGTCACAGGGAAGACGTGCGATCTTAAAATGTTTGCTTATGTTTGTTAGCCCGCTGGTTTCAGACCACAGTCTCTTAATACTGTTTAATCTCTGCATTAGTAACTCGTTATTCACCTGAAACAGACTGGTAAACAATCAATATTAAACAATCAATCTTAGATGGAAATAGCACGGTGAACGATCTAAGGACATCTCTTCAATCTGTAATTATCTCATTCACTAGATAGAGTTCATAGACTTTGTATTTTGTATTTGCCTACACGCATGACATAGACCATAGTCTATTTACATAGACCAAACGCCTTGCTTGATAATCAGCGTGGTTCAATTTCCAAATGAATCAGCGTTTTGTTTTAAAAATATAAATTCATTCTAAATTGTTGCTGTGTTTGTTTGTTATACGACCTATGTGTGGTTAAAATAAACTTCTGTAACCTATAATGCCATTTCAAGGGTTTGAGATTCCTGTATATTAAATATGTGTGGATTTCAGGATTGTGCGATAAACAAAGCCAGTGAAGACACATTTATACAATGGTGCCTAGTTGGTCATGAATCTAAGTACATTTGTTTTCATAGTGAGGCTCGCACAGCATTTTGAGGTGACAATGAGTATGTTGTCTAGTATGTCCCTCATCTTTCTATTTATATGAGTGCCGATCAATACAGTGTCTGTTTATTTATAATATATATGATATTTTAAAACTATAATGGTTCTGGATAAGATCAAGCTGGCGGCGTCCGTGGCTTAGGCGTTACAAGTCCGACTCGTAATTCCAAGGTACCGCGATCGAAACCCACTGCTGGCTGCGTGGATTCTTATCATGGTATGGGGTCGACCTAGCCTAAAATGGGTACCAGATGGCTGTCCTGGGAAAGTAAAGACGGCATTACCTACCTAGTGCCGATTGGTCCAAAAATATGGCGTGAAAAAATATCTCTACTTACCAATTTACTTACAAGATCAAGCTAATAAAACTGAATACAAGATCAATCAATAGGTCCCGTACAAAACGGTGTCCGCCAGCGATAGTGTGGACGGATTGGCTGCTGACCCACTGATCTGAGCAGCACATTTATCCTTTCCATGCTGGCTGCACTAGCTGAAGCCACATCCTCCAACCCTTCTAGTCGTGCAGCAACATTGGAGGCCATGAGCTGGTTGGAGAGTCAACGGATCACGGTGATTTTTTGAAGACGGCAGTTTGATCACATCAGGGGTGGAAAGTGGTCAGAACATTACTTTAATAGAGGCGGACACGATAGCCCTGACTCAGCTCATCCAGCAGGAACCAGCAATGAATGGAGATTGAGGAGGTGAAAATAGTGAAAATGATGTGAGACGATAAAGAAATAACAGAAAACTCCGTAGTGGAGTATTCCGGAGCTGGAATTGAGGTCGACCATCGGCAGAGCGACAACACAGCTGTCACCACTACAGATCACGGTGAAGAGAAATCAGAGACTCGGTAGATTACCATGGAGGAGACGATTATACACGATGGGTAGGATGGTGTGATCATTCATCACGGATAAGAACGCCAATGCACTGGTTATGGAAAAAACCCACTTATCGCTTGCGGTCGCTGATGAGATCGGGGACAACGAGACTCTGGGAATCGAGGACCAGGCTGTGATTACTGGGGTGACGGGAGATGATAACGAGGGAGTTGAGGGCATTGAGGGCATCGTCTTGTACGATGAACTGGACATGAGAGTTAAGGAGCACCAGGAACTGGTATCATGAAAACGTAGAGGAGCACAGGAATTAAATAGTATTGTTTTGTCTCTGAATGATTAGGATTTCAGATTTTAGTCAGTCGAACAGTGGGTGGTTGAATTAAAAGGAAAGTTTGTAAAAGTTGAAATAATGTTAATATTTAGCATAATGAGAATGCAGTAAAAAAAAAAAAAAAGATTGGTAGTCTGGGTGAATACTGATATCTGTGAGAATGTCAGCAGTGTAAAGCCAGTAAAATAAACAATGGTAAATAAGGGGAAAAACAAGTCACCCTCGTCACGTCACGCCTGAAGGTCTCTCTTTCTCCGACAAATTCTCTAGCCCTGTGTTGTTATTTAGCTAATGAATCTTCAATGTCCTTATAAACTTTTGCAGAAGTCTGCCTCTGCGTTTAGTCAAAGATAGTTTTATACATTTCTAGAAAGTGCCTGAGAGGGAAAGTAGGCTAGGAAAATAAGGCTATCCTCCGAATAACGGTCGGTAAAGATAGCGGCCGCAAAAATATCCTTTAGAGCCACAGTCACATGACCTAATTTGCGGTTCTCCGGCGGTTTCCGGCGGTTTTCCGGCGACTACCGCCACCGCCACTAGGCCTCCACGCCGCGTGGATTAGGGTTAAACTAGATGGCTAGGACTCACGAGCAAAGCTTCAGGAGATGCGGAAGCTGCTGCTCGTGGGTCCTAGCCATCGAGTTTAACCCCAATCCGCGCCGCGTGATTGTTGTGGGGGACTCCTGGCGGTGGCGGTAGTCTCCGGAAAACCGCCGCGGAACCGCAAAATTAAGTCGCCGGAGAACCGCAAATTAGGTCACGTGACTGTGGCTCGATGGGATATTTTGCGGCCGCTATCTTTACCGACCGTCTTTCAGAGGTTAGCTGAAAATAATTCTCCTATACTCTGAGAGTATACTTGCTAAATCGTTAAATTCACTAACTTCTTTTAGACAAGCACCATTCAACCCGATATCTAACGGACTATTAATTCTGATGAACTGCATTACTGCAGTTCAATAATATTTACCAAACTGAGATGCACTGACTGGGACTCAAGGATGCAGGAAAGGGAGAACAAACTGGGATTGGCGGATCCGTCAGACACAATAACAATTAAAAGCAATATTACCACTATGAGAATATAACCTTTCGCCTCCAGATGACAAGTTCAAAATGAAACCGCCAATTCATTTCTCTTCTAATGTTTATTGCATTATAGAAACATATTACGTTTGTTTGTTCGTGTGACTGTTATCTGACCTGAGCTAAGTTAATGTATATTTATGTAACCGTTGGTGCTTTTTCGATGGTTTGATAAGAATTATGTCCCCATTCGACCCGGGTGGATATATTCAATTTCCTCCTTTTTTAGGACGAAATTTTTTGTTTTTTGAAGCCCCACTCTTGTTTTTGCCAGGGGCCGCAATATAGGCAGGCCATCAATATGGCCAAATGTCTGAACGCGGTTTCTGGGACCTCCCCACGGCGATCCTCATCCGCATGGTGGCACTTTGTGTCATCGGGTGTTTATCGCTTGTGTGATGTCCTGGTGGGGTAGAAAGTCAGTCAGTCAGTCAGACCCGGGTGGTTAGAGTCGTTAAAATATTTTCTGCAGGTAGTGCTGGTGTACTGGACTGGCCAGGTCTGCATCATTTGGTGGTAAATTGATACATGACAAGCTAAATTTAGTGAGGCCCTTTGAGAGCATGCAACTAATGCGGAGTCACAAATAGACATTACGGTCTGCGGAGTCACAAATAGACATTACGGTCTGGGGAGTCACAAATAGACATTACGGTCTGCGGAGTCACAAATAGACACTACGGTCTGCGGAGTCACAAATAGACATTACGGTCTGCGGAGTCACAAACAGACATTACGGTCTGCGGAGTCACAAATAGACATTACGGTCTGCGGAGTCACAAATAGACACTACGGTCTGCGGAGTCACAAATAGACACTACGGTCTGCGGAGTCACAAATAGACATTACGGTCTGCGGAGAATTGCGCTGCAGTGAGTTATTAGGGGATCTGGCTTACGCTGAACACTCAAAAGAAAGCGAGACGGATGTACAATCAGACAGTTACTGATACCATCAGAATTGAATACTCTTCACTTGCTGCTGAAGATGGGGACAGATCGCTTTGTGTGTGTGTCCCGACTGCTATGATTCTAAATTCAACATTCTCCATTCTATAGCTTTTAATTCACAAGTATGACAAACCTTTTTTTCTATTTGTCCTTGCATCGAAGAACAGCAGGTATCGATGCGCTGTCGTGATCTAGAGATGACATGATTCCAAGACAGGTAAAACTAAAGCTAATGATTGCTCGGTTCTCTAGCGTAGTTAGCTAAACCGGATTGCGCGGTGACCAGGTGACAAACTCCTTTTAGTCCGGGTTTACTCCCGGGGGTAGGCAGAAAAGCCACATTTTCTCCCAGATTTACGGTATTTACAATGGAATCAAGGCCGAAATGTTGCGATATCCATAATACCGAGCCTAATGGTTAACAACTCATGGCTTCTGGATACTAAAACAAACAAACAAAAAAGAGCTACTGATTTCTGTTATCCCTCAATCTGCACAACTTTCTTCAGTTTATTTTAGTGCCTATCATTAATTTACAATGTCTTTTTCATATGCACATGCTAGTCGCCGTGGCCTAGCGACTAGAAGCTCACTTGTGGATCGAAAGGTCGTGGATTTTAGGTCCACCCAGCCTTGAGTGGGTACCAGGGGCAGTCCTAGCAAAAATGCCGCCGGCGTGATACTGGCGAAATCACCTACCACGTTTTCGACTGGTCTATAAAATATAGGTCTAGCCCTATATACCCAATAAGCCTGAGGTGTGGGAAAGGGTGCTGTATTAAAATTTCTTCTACTTATATATATATATATTTGTGTATTTATGTATGTGTATACTCACACACGCACACATATCTATACTGCTATAAATGCGTTTTATAGCTGGAGAGAGTGAATTTTAGCTTTAAATAGTATTTGCAGGCTAAATCACTTAGACTACTAGAAAAAAACAGTGCTAAATATGTGATTGTAAAATGTTAGAAATTCACCGTTACAGCTAAGAGTGCAGTGAAGAAAAAAAAAAACCTTCAGCTGTTTCTATTTTAAACGATATGAATGCATAAACACCAGTTGTTTCCGTCCAAAATAGCCTCATTTTGACAAACAAGTAATTCCTACGGGAAAACACAACACATTTTCTATTTGTTATATCGACTTTGCTTCTTGACAACGTGACTAGTGTATTGCTATAGGAATTTTGGGGACATCAAGAATGATAGTTATCAAGTGGCAGCATGCAAACCGCCACGTTGTGTTTATCTTCACAGTGGAGCAGCCGTTGCGGTTGTAATCATACCTCGCTTGGAAGGAAGCACGTTCCTGTTCTGATTCAGTGGGATACGCTTCTGGGTGGATGTCATGCTTTCCCGTATAGTGTCCTCCGAAATTGGTATGTTTTTTGTGTTTATTCCTCTTGCATCCTTATGTTTTATTATACACTAGCTGTACCCGGCCACGCGTTGCTGTGGTATAGTTTGACTAAATGGAAAAGAAAGAAAATAGAAATCGCAAGGGTCTAATATGGCTAATGTCGTAATCATTGTCTGCGCAGATATAGAGATAGTCTGGTTAGCCGACTTTAGAACACGCATCATATATTTGTGTCTTTATATTAGTGGTCGTTTAAATGGTATTATTAGGACTTTAAAAATCTGGCTATTTGGTTATCACATGCTAAAGCTGTTTGTATTTTTTGTATTTTTAAGAGACGGAAATAAAACTGACTACTGTACTTGTATACAACCAAAAAAGTCGTTAAACACACACACACACACACACACACACACACACACACAACTCACAATAGCGGAGGTAGCATTAGTAAAATATAAACAAATTAGGAATTACAAATTTTAAAATCATGTGTTTAGCGCTTCACGTTAACAGTTTCTGTCATTACCCCAACCCCTCCTCCATACACCGACTGCTGCTCTCTCCATCTCCGAAGGATTTAAAAGTTATCACATGACGAAATTTTTTGTAACTGACCTTGACATCCCTATCTATCCAGACTAAAATGGGGAGCAGGAATTGAAATGAGAGTAAATGCGGCTAGTGTAATATTTACCACACTATCCTTCAAGTACCAATACAACTACTACCACCACAACAATAACTAAACTAATATCACTACTATCTGTTTTACCATCGAAGTAGACAGGGGTTCGTGAGCCAGAGGATTTGGAGCCGCATAGCTATTGCTGTCGCCATTGACTGGCCAGCTTAGGATGTGCAATTTCGCCTCCCCCCCTCTTTTTCAGACAGAAAAACACCATCACCTTAACGACGGTCAAAACCAGGTCTCCGACATGACAGCCCTACGGTGTAATATTTTTTCTTGCTGTTTTAGTATCTTTAATGTCACACGTAGACATTCAATATAGTGGACTCGTAATTTTTCCTCTTGAGACAGGCATACAAGAGTGCTGAACGCATGTTGCATACATAATTCCGTCCCAGTATTGGACTCAATTTTTCGTAATTTTAAGACCACACCCCGGCTGTAGTCCAGCCCTGATGTAACCTAATTGTTGAACAGTGTCTCTTGGATTTGTGCTCGGGTGATCCATTTCCGGATGGTTGCACTTTGTATCACCTTGGTTAAATGCTTGTTGTACGGTCCCGGTGGGGTTAAACAAACAGACACACATACACACATTGCAAACATGCTCACTGCATGCAGAAGAAACATATCAAGTCTCATTTTAGTTGAAACCAGGTCGTATGGCTCAATGAAGGACATACGGCTAACTATAGCCTTTATAGAGGCCTACGGTCTTCATATCTGTTCGCTCCCTGGCGGAGCCTGACTTTTTTCAAAAATGACCTTGGCTCCCAGGTAGACCCAGCCTTGAATGGGTACCGGCTGCAGTCCCGGGAAGTAAAGACGGCCAGTGTGATGCTGACCACATCACCCATCTGGTGCCAATTAATCTATAAAATATAGTTCTAGCCCTATATGCCCTATACGCCTAAAGGCGGGAAAAATGGTCCTTTACTTTACTTATTTCTTATCTGAAAATCACTGAAATGGAAAACTAAAGGGAGAAGCAGTATCTTTAATTATATGTATACATATTTGAAATTTAAATTTATTATATTAGAACTGACTAAGAACACTTATCAGGGGAAAATACAAGGAATTGTGGAGAGAATAAAATAACAGTAAACACCCACAAGACCTCCATCAGCAGACTCAACAGAAAGCAACATTCAACAATTTTCCGTCTACGAACAGGACACTGCAGGCTTAACTACCACATGCATACAACAATGACTATCAACACCTGAGCACATTCTGCAGACCTGCCCACTCTATCTGCAACTTCGTAAAAACACATGGCCTCGAGAGAAAAGTGTGCACAGCAAGGTATGTGGAACCACGAAGGACATGCCGCTGACATGCGAGTTCCTACAGGCAACCCATCCGATCGTCTGCTCTGAGCATACAAAACTGAACGCAAAAAAGAAAAATAATAAGAACTGAGTATACGATTATTTCTGGCTCGAATGTCTTGGGTTGACTGACTGACATTTTGCCCTACCAGCACATCACACATACGGCAAACACACAGTGCCACCACTGTAACGAAACGATCTCAGTGGTTCCAGAAGTTGAGTACTTGTAATAGTTCTTATGGTTATTGAGAGACAAGAGACTATGCCCTTAAACCAAATGTTACTTTAAACCGCACGGATTTAATTGTTACCAGTCCTTCTCCGAGACAAAGCCACTGCGCTTTGTTTAAAATTACATAACACTACGTAATACAGCCCGCTGGTTCAGACTAGGGATGTTAGGTTTGATTCTCATGCCAGTGTCAGAATGTTATCTTCTGACCACAGACTGTAGAGGCCAGCGAACGGGGAACTTAGTATCACAGCTGAGATTAGCTTCCCTGAGCTGGACCGTAGGTCGTAAAGGTTACCTAACACAGACCGAGTGGGGCTTTTTTTGATGAGAAAGAATCAGGGGAATTGAGTGGACTGGTAGACGTTGTGGCGACGAGAGGTTGAAGTTTAACACGTCAGTGTAATTCTCAGGAGAACAGGTGTTTGCCAATTAGGTTGTCCAAGCACTGGTCAAGGCCGTTCACCTTGAGTGACGGGCCACTTGTTAGCTAATTTGATCTGATAGGTACTTCAGAGGCGTGGCTTAAGTCATCGTCTTGAGGGTTGGGTTGAACTAAGTAAAGAGAGGAGTTTAATTTGGACAATAGATTGATACTTATACTGCGAGCATTGTAGCTTTACCTCATAGTGCCGCCAGCAGGCCACAGATTCAGACCTACCGTAGAAAAGTATTTTCTCACTGTTTGAGTCGTGTTTGGCATTTGCTGGAAAGTTCCCAGCGCCCATGTGACGATCAGTCCATGAAGGAGACTACATTGTGTTAGACTTGGCCAGCTGGGGACGATGTGGAGAACGAGGTGGGGATGAAGTGGAGAATAAGCTGAAACAGGCAGAAAACAGGCAAGGAAGATTTGGACAAGCTTGACAGTGCCTCGCGGCTGTCAGAGGCTTATAAGTTAAGTTAACATCTTTTGCGTTAACATATCACCATCATCACACCACTCTAAACCCCGGAGCTGTTTTCTCGCTGAAGCTTATCACTATCATCATATTAACCAGTCACTGTTTGTGTAAATCAACAAACTGGGAATTTCTTTGTTAGTAAATAAAGCTGTATGTCAAGTTTTATACTATATTGTCTGTTAAATTCCAAGTGTATTCAGTCTTACCTGTTTAACTGAACTGATAGATAGAATTACATTTGGTGGGAGCTCAATTAATATGATAATAATTCTTTAATTATTCATAATAACACCGGGAGAAGGTAGAAGACGGAGGAATCATTTGCCCTGTCTAATAATTCATTAAATATAATGATAGACATCTAAAATTCCTTTCCTTCTCTTGTGGGTACCAAGTTCAGCTAATGTTAATGTACTTAACGAGCCAATATGGCTGTTTTCTTGGATATC
Organism: Candidula unifasciata; assembly: GCA_905116865.2. NCBI lineage: Eukaryota > Metazoa > Mollusca > Gastropoda > Stylommatophora > Geomitridae > Candidula > Candidula unifasciata. Next base: position 48,035 of record CAJHNH020001021.1, read on the forward strand.
CAGGACTTTGTCTGAGAGCAACATAGCTCGGATTTTAGTTCGGTTAATATGGTGGAGGGAATGTGTTGAGAGGAAAATCCCTACTCAACTTATAAAACATTTAATCCACCACGTCACGTCACAACCACGCGGACGAGGATTATCCGTGTACTTATCCGTGTAGAGGTCCCAGAAACCCCTTTCATCGTTAGGTCATATCTATCGCTAAGCTATATCTATGACCCGGCTATATTTAGGGCCCCCGGCAGAAGCCAGTGTGGGGCTTCAAATAACGAAAACTTTCGTCCCACATGGGGATGAATGATAATTAAATAAATCCACAAGAAGGTGGAGTTTCTATTTTAAACCTGGGTTCCCAGTTAGGATTAGAAAATGTCATGAGAAAAAAGTGACCTCGCTTAAACCTGACCTAATCATCTATCTGGTGTCGATTTATATATAATGCTGAGTGGTCTCGAAGTATGGTATCTGCTTCAAGTTCTGGGGTTTCCGGGTTCAGACCCTGATGAAAGCTAGGATTTTTATCACCTGAACTTCTAGTAATATTCCCTGGTTTCGGGGTAGTAAGATCGGACGCGCGTGTGTTTGTTGCGCACGTAAACAAATCCATTGGCACTGAAATTGAAAAGAGTAGCTATGTGGAGTAAATGTGGAGTTAAAAATCTACCCAAAATAGTTCAGGATCCTCGTCGGTGGATCGTTCGTGCACTGTGCTGAGATTCTTGTGACTCAGGCTTGAGTTAGAAGTAGAGCGAAGCACATGAGGGTTGCCATGATGTTGATCCATTCTTCAAATCAAACCAAACCACACACAATATGTCCAACGCGCCAGTTGTTTTAAAGGGATGATTAAAAAAAAAAAAACCACGCCTCCCCTTATGTTGAGGCAGTTATTATTTAGTATCATAATTTTGCCCTAATATGAAAACATGCTTATTGCTGTGAAATATTTTGAAACTGCTGTAAAAGTTGAGGCGAAAAAATAGATATTGTTATGAAAAAATATGTCTTGCTGTAAGAACATACTTACTAATATAGGAGAATATATATATTATTGTTCATGATATACTTATAGCTGTGAGCAATATAACTTGTAATCATCATCATCATCATCATTATGTGTTAGTATATGTCATATAGGGCACACTGTCTATTTCTCTATTCTCCGCATAACTTCGGAGAATGGCCATTTTGCAATGTCTGGTACCAAAGAGAGCTCTAATCATTCGGCCAGAAAAAAGATTCCCATTTTAACAAGAATTATGCCCCCTTGTTTGGTCTGCTTCTTCTCGTTCGATGGACGTAAACTCTGGCGGAAAGTTCTGGCTGTTTTCTGGACTTTAGTTATGTTCCTGCGCCTGTGTTTTGAGTGCATATCAGTTCCCCAGATCTAGCTTATTTGTAAGCAGACTGTTAGTTAGACTTTGAATGAAAACTTTCAGATTAGTCGCCTCTCACGACACGCAAATATGAGCGTCTCACGACTAACACCACCTTTAGTACTTAATTTTTGATCAATCCAAACAAAGGAAATCGCATAATTTTCTGGGAAAGTCCAATATTTTAGGGGGTTTGGGGTTGAATTTATGGTTTCAGGGGGTTACAGTCAGGGTTAGGGTTAGTCCGTGTCTCTGAGGCGGTCGCCCCTGACAAAGATCCTAACCAGAACACGTAACACCCCTTGAATGTTGGAATTTACCGGGAACTTCAGGATTTGATTTGGGGTTAATAAAAAATAAAGTACGCTGCCATTCCTATGCTGATTATAAGACATCTTACACGATTCATGTTTCTCGCTGCACCGATCTTTACTTTAAAATTGCCAGTTCCTAGCAGCGACGTGGGCACACATCGTTTATTTATCATGTGTTGTAAGTTAGGTATATTCATTGCTATATCCGGTTCAACTCTTCTTCTTCGATCCTTCAGTCAAAAACCTTTTATTAGGTGGCTTGATAAGGCTTACGACCTGTATATTAGCGAATTTTGGAATGTCAGTGAACCAATTAGGAGGAATTTGGAAGCAACAGAGATGTGGTTTTTGAGACGAATGTTACGAATACCTTAGACGGCCAGCGTAACTAACAACGATTGCTTGAAAAAAAGCTAATGAAAGTTGATCTGTATATACAGCAATTAAAAATATAATGAAAAGAGAGACATTGGAGCACATCGTGACAACTGTAAAGATCAGTGGAAAAGGAGGTAGAGCCAGACCAAGAGAGATGATACCGGATCGGCTGAAACAATGGCATGGAGGGATATCATCAAGAGAGCTATTCCTAGCAACCGGCGATCGTGATCTGTGGCGACGCATGAGAGCCAACGCCAGTTTGCAGGCACATGCTGATAATAAAGGTTCACCAGAGGTCAAAATCTCTGTGCGAAACAGCGTTTGTGTGTGTGTGTGTGTGTGTGTGTGTGTGTGTGTGTGTGTGTGTGTGTGTGTGTATGTGTGAATCAACTATTCAAATCTCTTCCTTAAATGTTTCTTGTATTCTAGACACAGCGTCAGATATGTTTATAGTTGGTTTTGTGTTTGTTTTTCGACCTACGCTTGGTTAATATAAATTTGTGTGACCTATCTATTTGTTTATTACATGTATTCTTTTAATGGAGGCTGGTACAGACCAAACAACCTGTGTTAGCAACATACAGTGTGCTGTGTTGGAGAAGATGCTCGACTTTTTCAAGTGCCAACTTGCAGGAACACATCTACCGAAAAAGCTGAATAGTTTCTGTTGTGCCCTGTCCTTAGTCTAAATATGATACACTGACCATCTCTTGAGAGGCGATGAAGCGAGTTCTGGGGTGAATATTTGGTGTGGATCTCTAGTAGATTGTATTAATGTCTTAGTCTGCAGATTGGTTAAGTCGCCATGTGACTTAACTATTTCATTGCTACTTCTGGCTAGTATATCATTTCATGACCTCCCAGCCACAGTCAGCTGGAATCAATTGCAGGACGGATTGTTCTACAGAATAGCCCTTTGAGTTCGCGTTTTCCGCTGAACAAACCCTAACCTTATCTGGAAAAGGAGAGCACTATCGGATAGTCTGATAAGCGGCTAAACAAGGACACTGCCTAGGATCTAATAATCAATACTAAGAACACTTTTAGCAATAGCTGAGTAATTCTGGAAATACCTGGGCAGTTTATCTAAGCTCCATAATTGATTCACTAATTTTGTCTTGCCTATTTGACGTAGGTTATAATTTGATATTCTTTGTTTTATAAGATAGTATGCCTCTTTATCTAGTCCCTCCCCGTGTGGGTTCCCGGGCCCTGTTATAGGGAAAACAAGAATAGACATACTGCTTACCTAAAAGCATGTCGTAAGAGTCGACTAACTGGGAGCTTTCTTCAAAGTCAGAGTGCATCTACCTGAGAGGCAAGGAACCAACAGCCTGCATACAAATTAGTCAGATGTGTTAAAAGGTTGCACACGCAACACTCAAGTTCTAAAACAGGACTGCAGTTCAGAAGTGGACGAACAACCAGAACTTTCTGGCAAAGTTTACAGCTGCTGAATGCGAAAAAGAAGAAGAAGAAGATTTAGTCCCAAGTGTGAAACACCTAAATATGTACAACACCTCCAAAAACTTGAACTGTGACCAAACCTCAGCAGTACATATCTGTCCTGCTCGCCTTTACATTCCATAATATTTAGTCGTTATATTTCAATTGACTTGGCTTCCAGTTTGACCGAGTGTATCACAGGTACCACGCAAAGTTCTAGGATATAAAGTCGGCCAGTGTCTGGCTGACTGTATCATCTACTGGCTGCTCTTTATCTAAGAAAATATATGTTGAGCCTCATATGCATCAACAAATGTTGAAACTAAGTTCATTTTTCTATTTGTAATAATCCGCATTTTAGTTCTGAAATCATAAAAACATAGCAGCGATGCAAATTTGATGTAATGAGTGATCATCGATTGATCTCCGCTGTGAATTCTCCAACATCACAAGTAAAATAGCAACATCTTCAAGACAAAACACTCGACCATCCCACTGATGTCTGGACACTAAATTACCAGTTGCTGGTGATTATTTCTTTTGTGAATTTACACCTATTTATGTGCGTGTTTGAGCTGAGTTTTGAGTTATGAGTTAGATTATCTTCTCAGCACTCAGGACACATCCATAGGCGCTCAGTTTCCCCTCTCAACATATTCATCAGCGTCGTGCGGTTAATAGTACCAGTCCTATGTTGGTTAACAAGACTTCGTGTGTATCCAGTGTGCTTCTCATGCTTGGCTGTGCCGATCTTAACTCCCAATTCGCGTATTCTTAGAAGTGATGTGGACATGTTGCTTCCAATATCCTCAGAACGTCCGATCTCTCTAAGGGCAATGACAATGTCTGCGTGATCCATGGGCCGGCCATTTTCAATTAATGCAGTGCCTGCCAGTCTATCAGCTCCCTTATTACCAACAACGCCTGCATGACCTGGGACGAATATGAAAGTAACTGCACACAGGAGAATTTTGCAATGACTTAATCCACTGTCTGCGTAAGCAGCCTGCCTCGACACGCCGGATTATACTCAAAGAATCACTCAGCACACATACGCTGGAATAGTCCTGTGATCCCAGCCACATGAAAGCCTGTGTCAACGCCATCACCTCCATCGTCATACTGCTGGTGGTCATGGAGAAGGCACCGCTGACTTCCTTAACTGTTCTGCCTGAAGAGCGAGTTGTAAATGCCCATGCATTCTTATGTCCCCGTATAACGGACCAGTCTGTGAAGATCACCACATCTGTCTCATCTGACTTGTCACTGATAAGCGCGCAGACCTCGGCATTGTACGTGTTTTTTTCCCCCTTCAATTCTTGTTAACACTGCTTGGGATTTTTTTTTAAATCACGTTTTCTTATGATTGTGGAAAGGATGGGGAGGGGGGGGGGGGAGCAGCGTAGGAGGTCTTGCCATATACTTAATGGTGCCACCACCTAAATAATGCCTTGTCTATTACAATTATGTCAACAGTACTATCAAAATCCATTCCCTTAGTGGGATGCAATTTTTCGTTATTTTTAAGCCCCACCCAGGCCGTTGCCCGGGGCCGTAATATAACCTAACGGTTGACTGCGGTTTCCGGGACTTCTCCACAGGTGATCCGCATCGTGGCACTTTGTGACACCTGGTGTTTATCTCTCTGTGTGATGTCCTAGTGGGGTAAAATGTACTTACTGACTTACTAATACTATTTTTGATTTTTTTTGGGGGGTGTGGTTTCTGTATTTGGATGTCCCTCCAGGTCATGTTTCCAAACTGTCTAATAATGTGTCTGTTTTTGTGTCTCTGCATCGCTTCTCTTTCAATTTTTCAATTCCTCGTTTGGTTTACGAAGCCCATCGAGAAATACTAAAACATGATTTATCACACATTACACGTTTTTTGGGAATAAAAGAGTGTCAAACGCTCTTTCTTATTAGGTTATGGCACAGGGCTAAAGAACATAAGTGGACGAACAACCTGAACTTTCCTTTGGAGTTTGTAGCTAGTGTACACGAAGAAGTAGCTTTGATGTTATTGCTCATCCATGAAATGCTGGTTGTGCTTGAGTTATTATTCTACATTTATCTTCTTCGGTACGTCTTTATGTGCTGTTACGGTAGACTAAAAACTGTAACTCTCATGATTTCTATAAAAGAATATTTTGAAAATATACCGTCATCAGTAATGGAATGAATGAAGAGTATGTAAATGTATGTGTGTATATAGTAAGTAAATTGTCCTTTTCCACGCCTTGGGCACGTATTGAGCCTACATCGGGCTAGAACTGTGTTTTATAGACCAGACAGCACTAGGTGGGTGATGTGGTCAGCGTCACACCGACCGCTCTTACTTCCCAGGACTGTATCTGGTACCCATTCAAGACTCGGTCGACCTGGGTGCCATGGTCGTTTTTGAAAACAAGTCGGCCCCTGACAGGGCCCGAACCATGGCGGATCCAGGTGTATGTATATATATGAAAAATGACATTTTCTGGTTGATTAAATAAAATCCCACGAACAGCAAGAGGCTGAATTTATTACACTTGCCCAAACCTAGAATAGATTTATTTAAATCAAGTTTGGCATATTCGGCAGCTAATTTATGAAACCAGCTTCGACTTAATCTGAAAAATAAAAAGAGTTCCTATTCATTTAACCGCAAACTTTTTGAGTTCATGCTTACAAGTGATTATATGTCACCTTAAATGTAATTAATAATCCATTTTGCAATATCAATTTATAATTAAATAAGGTGTGTATGATATGTATGTATGTATGTATGTGTGGCATGTACATGTGTGGTATATATGTGCAGGCGTGTTTATATATGTATGAGTGTGTGTAACGGTAATTGTATCATCTGCTGAGTGTGTGTGTGTGTCTGCTGTATGTCCACGTCTGCGTGCGCCTGAGTGTGTGTCTGTGGGTTTGTGTGTGTCTGTGTGTGAACGTATCTGTGTGACTGTGTCTGTTTGTGTCTACGTGTGTGTGTCTGTGGGTTTGTGTGTGTCTTTGTGTGAACGTATCTATGTGACTGTTTCTGTTTCTATCTACGTGTATGTGTGTCTGTGTGTGAATGTATCTCTATGTGGCTGTGTCTGTGTCTACGTGTATGTGTCTCTGTGTGCCTGTGTGTGTATGTGTGTGTTTGCTTATGTGCGCGCGCCTTGTTGTGTATGTGTGTGTGTGTATATTTGTCTGTGTATGTGTGTGTCTCCGAGAGTGTTTTCTGTATGTGTGTGTCTGTGGGTGTGTGTGTGTGTGTGCGTCTATGTGTGTCTCCGCATCGTTGCCTTGCTGCCAGAGGGCGTCGACTACATCTAGCTTGTCATGTCTAAATTCACCAACCATTAGCGCAGAATCAGCCAGACAATCTTCCAGTCATTTCTCAACACTCCTGCATGATCAGAAGAAAATATCCACACAACGCTATCTACCTGGGAACTTTGAAGCGCTTTGCTTCAATGCACGAAGTAACATGCTTATATATATATATATATATAGCAATACTATATATATATATATATATATATATATATATATATATATAGAGAGAGAGAGAGAGAGAGAGAGAGAGACGTATATTGATTTAATAATGAACATCAAACATCTTATACACTATATTTTAATAATCTAACCAGTTCTTCACTTCTTTCCAACTAACTCGAAATGTGACCTTCCCATCGTCTTTTTTTTTAGTGCTAATGGTGTTAACGGTGTGCTCGGTGCAGTGTGGTGGTAGTAAACCAACCCGCATACGGGAACATTGCTTGGCATTCTCTGGCACTGGTTTCTAGTTACTAAGATCGATACATGAGTACTTCATTGATATTTAAAATTAGAACTCTGGTTTTAGACTGTACTGTTGAGCCTCGGCTCTCAAACTTATTTGCTGCTCGAAATTTGTTTCGGAAACCGAGTTATTCGAAAACAATCTTCTCCGTTAGAACCGATGCTAAATGATAAATTTGTTTTTCAAATTTATTTAATTATTGATCTATTAATCTTTTATAACAACACTTTGAAAATTCAATTGCATATGGGTGCCCAGTTTCAGGCTGGATCTACGTGGGAGACAAGGTCATCTGAAAACAAAAACTGTTCGGTTCCTTCTGAAGCCGAAACCACGACCCTCTGATCCGCAGGCGAGCGTCTAGCCTATATACCACCGTCCCCCCTCTACTAGAGTATGTCTTTAAAAAAGTTTAAAAGAAAAGTTGTATAGACCGATGTGGCTCTGTATTCTACGCAGGGTAAGTTGTTACTTCCGTTCAAGTGAATAACCGAAGAGTTAAAAGTCGGCAAGATGAGACTCGCGATGATGCTATGTGAGTCTCTTGACCCCCCGAATGGCAGCTTCCAATATCCTCTAAAGACAGATACAAAATGGAAGGTCCTTGATAAGATAGAATCTGCACAGAAAGCACTGAAATTAAAGGAAGTCATGGCTTTCATACAAACCAACTGACGCTGCCAAGGACATAGACAATTCAGTTGGTGGTCCAAAGCCTCAGGAAAAGAACACATATACATGGTAAAACAGCAGATAAATGACTCCGAAAACGAGACTCAGGTAAAAAAAAAAAAAAAAAAAGCAGCCCAGCAGTCGCAGCAAAGCCAATGGATCGACCTTGAGAGCGCCTTGAAACGAATACTCACAAGGGCTGAGATCTGGCGGATGGCCCCGCTGCGGTTGAGCTTTGTCATAAGATCTGCTTATGAAACCCTGTTACCCTCTGGCCCAACATGGCCATAGGTCTGCTACCACCGCAAGTCCACTTTGCAGAGCAACGCAAACGCTCGAGAACCAACTGTCCGCGTGCAGAAAAGCCTTAGGCCAGGGACGATATACTTAGCGCCACAATAAAGTCCTGAAGGAGCTGACGGACATTGTGGACCAAGCCAGGATGAGGGCCAATGTGCTTCCTCAAGGTTATAGATTTTTAACGGTAAAATCAACAATGTCGCATACGCTTTATCAATACTTGACTGTGCGAGGGACTGGTTGAAGACTGTCGACCTGCCTGGTTTCGAAAAGTACACAGAGACAATCTGGAAGACTGGACTGAGACCCGATATAATTCTGAACGCCAGCTCATCCTTATAGAGCTTACCGTGCCGCACGATTGGTGGATGGAGGAAAATCACAAGTACAAGTTCGCAAAATACGATAAACTCGTGGCGGACCTGAGGAGAGACCAAACGTTCGCAGTAAAAAATCTTCGTCCTTAAGGTAGGCGCAAGAAGTCCTATCTCCACTCCAACATACATTGTGCTAAACAAGCTGTGCTTGAGAGGCAATGAGTATAAATGGTCACTGTTAGAACTGGTCATAGCAGCTGAAAGAGCTTCGAGCTGGCTTTGGATGCAAAGGAACGGAAGCGGGATGGGCTTCGGTAGACTGGTTTTAGCTCCTAGTGGAGAGGAGCTTCTTATCCTTTTAAAGCCAAAGTGTCCAATAAATGTCTGCCAGTGTCTTTATGTTAACTGCCAAAGTCTCACACCTGTCCGATGAATTATCTGTTAACTTGTCACTCTGGTCGTTAAGGTAGTGGACTAATCTTATTATAATTAAAAGCTAAATATCACAACACCTATTGCAAAGTCACCATATCGTCTTGTCCCTTTCGAGGTCTGGTGTCATGAACCAGGCTTGGCCCACCTTCCAAGATTGCCTAGGAAAGTAATGGGCCGAAACAGTCGTCGACGAAGGATCTATCTCTACTGTTGACGGTGGACCCCTGCTGATCATGCTCCCTTGTGAAGTTATTCTTAATATGCGATACATATCTGCACTGCCTACTATTACAGACAGGCTCACATTTCTGCAAGCAAAGTCATATCTCAGAGTAGCTGCAGACAAGAAGCACCTCTTGAATTAAGCCTTATGCAGAGCTACGGATCACAGACTGAAATGTGGAAGGTGTTGGAAGACACACTTGGACATGTGTGCAGGCTTGATACATCTAGGCGATTAGAGGAGTGGAACAGAGTGTCTGAGCCAGAATCAGACATGTGTTGGGTTCAAGTCACTTTAGATCGTGAGTGCATGGACTGGCCAGCGGGTGCTGCCGAATTAAAGGTTCAACAAATGATTAATGACAGTTCTCTCCCAGGTGATGTGAATATCTATACAGATGGCTCTGTGTTGAGGGGCAGACGAAGTGCATAGGACCTCATAGCAAAAGCGTATGGACGTCACATTGTGCAACAACGCTTGGCATATATCACAACGTCTAGTTTGAGAATAGAGATGGAGGCAGTTACTGCTGTCTTCCGATGGCTGGAGAATCAGCTGTACACAAATGTCTTAACTGCAACTGACCCACAGAGACGTTGAGAAAGATGGAGACAGGTCTGCTAAGTGAAGAGTGGCAAGTATCGCTTTAAAGGTCCAATGTTTCCTGGAATATTTTCTCAAGTTCATGCTGGTGTGTTCGGACACGAGCAGGCGGATAGACAGGCCAATTCTATACCACTTGGTGTGTGAGAAGCTAGATGTTTTGAGGGCTCATTGGAAGCGAGTGAGCAGTGCAAAGACACAAATGGATCATTATGGTCTGAGGAAAATGACGCTGCGGGGAGTTAGCCGGGAATCTGGCCGAAGCTCAACACTCACGGGAAAGGCTAGGCGGAGATACAATCAGTTACTGGTACTTTAGAAATTGGAACAATTCGTTTGCTGCTGAAGATGGGAACGGAGCTCTTATGGGAGTGCCACAAGTGCTATGTTAGCGATTCATAATTCAACATTCAACTTAGAAACCCCCAGCTCAAAATCACTCTCCCTCGCCCTGAGAAAGGTTACCTGGCAGTTTTATCTGCAATCAGTTAACACTGCATGCTCTTTCCCAGTGTCAACAATTTTGTTTCTCAAATGTTAACAGCTTTCTGACACTTACATTCTATAAGTATCTACTTGTCACAACTGTTCTACGCAAAACCATCAAAGTCAGTAACTGACAAATCTAGGACAACCTGGCGCTATAAATGTTTAGTTGATTTACACGGGAGCCAGAAGAAAATCAGGCCACTGCACTCATCCCAAACCTGAATGCTGCCTCAGCTTTAGAAGGTAAAATGTCCATTTCCAGTCTAATCTAAGACTGACATATTTATGTAAAAGACAGTCAGAATTATATTTTTTTTTTTTGTCTTGAATCAGTGAAATGTTTTGCCTTTCTGCCGTTAATCCCTCCAGTCCTAGGCCAGTGTTATTTCGCTTTATGCTTTGTTATTTCAAACGACGTCACTACATGTTAGGGATTCCCATGCGTGCTCAGTCTACCGATGCAGCAGCCACTCCAAGATACCTCTGCTCACTGTTTCCATGTAAAGCTGGCTATAGAGTTTCCTGTCTTGATTTCGAAGAAGCCATACCGTGCTTCACCAAGCGTTAACTTCCAAGTCACGCAATCGTTTTTAGCGTCAGAGACTTACTTTCGAGAAATCAACTGCACAGTTATAAATTCAAAAGTCAGACAGGGTTAAACAGAAACAATATGAGATTGAGATAGGAAAACTAACAATTCAAATATAAGGGGTTCATGCATTTGTCCATGCTAAAACACCGCACGACATTATTATCGCAAGGTTGACTAGGAGGTACTGTAAGGGTCAACAGTTTTTGTGTGTTGGCATATCAAGTTTCGGTACTTAATTTATAACTTACTCGTGACGTCACGACGACGTCACGGGAGACATTTCCAATAAATTCTAGGGTGGTCAGGTTGTATTTTCTCGCGGTTTCTCTACATCTAACCCTAACCCTAACCCTAACCCTAACCCTAAGACACTAGATGAAAACTCAAAAACAGCAGCACACAACAGCACACTTGCACCCCTTAAAATAATGGACTGTCAGGTCAGCTGTGGCGGGATTTTCGTGTTTGGGGTACGTTATAAATTAAGAACCCAAGTTTCTTTTCTACCTCCATTAGTTCAAGCGTCTGGCACTTTTGTTTTGACAGGGCATTTGACCTCTCTGAATTCCTCATGTGGAGACCAACACACCCACCTCTTTTTTCCCCCTACTATCTCACCCCAAACACACACACACACACACACACACACACACGTGTCGCTTATTTTTTCTAAAAAGAACATAGACTTTCAGCTGTTGACATTCCACAAAAGCCCTCAGCCTTCTGTAAGTACACACACACACACACACACACATATATATTTATATACACACACATATATAGGGTCTCCTCGACTGGGGACCAAGTTTTTTTTCTCCATCTAACAGGTCGTGAAGTCACATAGGTAATGAAGTCATCATCATCCTTGTCATCATCATCATCATTATCACGTGTCCTTCCGAATGGCGTAGGTGTTCGTTCATCTCCTCAGATCTCGGTCCCGTGTCCGCTTGATCAGTTCGCCCTAAAATATTCCTCCATGTCACCGTTGAAGTCCGTCCGTCATCATTTCTCTCAGCCTGCCTCTCCCTTCACAGTCGTCACAATATTCTCCAAAGTCTCTTCCCCGTCACAAGAGCAAAGAACATTGCTTGTCTGTTCAATGTAAGTGTATAAATACTGATCTCTTTCTTATGGCTGTATATTTTAATTTTTTATATATTTTTTTTTTTCAAATTTCTTTCAAGCACTCCTAGTTAGTTACACTGGCAGTCCAGGGGATTTTAGGCATTCCTCTAAGGAACCAAATCTCCTTCGCCTCTAAGTTCTTTTTAATCTGTGTATTCACATTCCATGATTCACTATCATAGAGCAGCATAGGTTCTACATAATATTTAAGTATTCTGTTTCGGACATGGAATAGAGGGACCTGTTGCACAAGATGTTTTTCATTCTGTGAAATGCAGTCTTAGCCTGGCCTATTCTGCTCTTAATTGCCGATAGACATTTTGTGTCTGATGTTATGACTATACCCCGATATTTGAATTTTGCAACTTCGAATATCTTATTACCTTCTATTCTGTATTGCCCTGTTTTTGTATTCTTGTTTTCTTTACATTCAAGGACAGACCTTTTTTTTTTTTTTTTGCACTTTCCCTCACTAGTAAATCATTTGCACTTTCAGCTATCAATACTGTGCCCTCTGCATAACGTATATTGTTTATATTGTAACCTCCCACTCTAATTAAATGTTTATCTTTCTTCTTTCTTTTGTCAAAATCTGCTTGTGCCGCTAGGCGTCGCAGTCTATCAGATGATCGGCAACCGAGCCAGGGCGCGCTCAGTCGCTTCATATGCCGTGATGTTATGAAGTCTCAAGTTGTCCGTGACTCCTTCAATCCATCTTCTTCTTGGTCTTCCCCTGCCTCTTGTTGTTTCGATTTTCATGTTGTATGCTCTTGATGCTGGCATCGTTGGTTCCATTCTCATTAGGTGACCAAACCATTTCATTCTTTGCTTCTCAATAAATTTAACGATGGGTATGGTTCCAATAGTTCTTGTAATCACATCGTTTCTCACTCGATCTCTTCTGGTTTTATTCGCAGCCATTCTCAAACATCTCATTTCACAGGTGGTTAGTCTTCTCTCGTGTTCTTTTGTTTATGTCCAAGTCTGACATTGATAACCTAATGTCGGTATAAAGATTGTATTTATAATTTGTCTTTTTATCTCAGCTGGGACAGCAGGGTGTTTTAAAATTGGGGCAAGCTGGTATGCGACATTGTTGGCTTGTTGGATTCTTGTCTCGATCTCTCTGTCTATTTTACCATTGGATGTAAAGATACTTCCCAGGTATTTAAATTCTTGCACTTGTTTTAGGCTGTGATCTAGAATCTTTATGTCGATGGTCTGTTGCTCTCTACTTATGCTCATGACATCTGTCTTTTCAGTATTGATCTTCATATGATGCTTGAGGCAACTGTCGTGTAGTAGGTTTATGTGGTCTTGCAGCTGTTTACTATCACTGTGAAATATGCATTGATCGTCGGCAAAGAGCAGCTCATTGAAGTCCTCCTGTTTATTGACATCTGTTGGTGTTATGTCTATTTTATTAATATTGTCCATAAATATTATGAAAAGTAAAGGTGATAATACACAACCTTGTCTTACTCCTGATGTTACTGGGAACCAGTCTGTGATGCCAGCTCTTGTTCTAATGGCGCTTTCACTTTGTCTATAAATAGCCCTAACACAATCTAAAATTGTTCCATTTATACCGTAGTTTTCAAGAACTTTCCATAATAAATTTCTGTTTACTCTATCGAAAGCTTTTTCTTGATCTATGAAAGCGATGTTCATTTGATGTCTGTGTTCTATTGTCTTTTCGCTAACTTGTCTTAAAGCAAAAATAGCGTCAGTACACCCTCTTCCTTTCCTAAATCCGACCTGTGATGGGCTCAGGATCGGTTCTACAACGGATCCAATTCGTTGTTCCAGAATTTAGGCAAACATTTTTCCTACGTGGCTTAGAAGGGAGATGCCTCTGTAATTGTTACAATCTTGCTTATTGCCTTTTCTTTTCCAAATTGGGACTATAAGGGCTCTTTGCCAGTCTATTGGTACAGTTCTTTCATTCCAGGCTTTCCTAAATATGTGGAGTAGCCAGGTGACTCCAATTTCTCCACAAGCCTGTATTGCCTCGGCTGATATTCCATCAACACCTGATGCCTTATTTTTGGGACTGCATCTGATTGCTTCTCTGACTTCTTGTTCGATTATTGTAGGCTGTTCCTCGTTTGTACATCTGGGTGTGAATGGTACTGTTTCCTCATTTCCTGTTACATTCAGAAGAGTCTGAAAATATTCTTTCCACCTTTCTCTGATCTTGCCCTCCTCATGTATGGGTTTGCCTTGACTATCATTGACATATTCAGATGGCTGGAATGGTTCATCTCTAGTCCTCATTTTTGCAATGGTTTTGTAAAACTGTCTACTAGATTTAGCACAGATTTTGGTAAGATTTTCCCCATACATGTTCCAGGATGTTTCCTTGGATTGTTTAATTTCTCTAGCAGATTGTCGCCTGGCAATTCTGTACTTGATATAATCGTCATCTGAGCGGGATCTTAGCCATTTCTTGTATTGCTCCTTTTTACATTTCACTGCTTGTTTTACTTTATCATTCCACCATGCTGTTTTTTTCCTGAACGTTCCTCCTGTGTATCTAATACCACAGATTGTTGTTAGGCAGTTCAGAAGAGTGTTCTTAAATTTTTGCCACGCAGCTTCCACATTGTCACTTGATGTTATTAGCTCAGCCATCTTCACCGTCATTTCTGCCTGTACTTTTGCTTGGTTGTCTAGATTGCTTAGGTGTCTTATGTCAATCATTGAGGTACGTACTGATGTTTTTGGTTTTTTGTTAATTGTTGCTTCGCTTAGATATACGATCAGCGGTCGATGGTCTGTATTTAAAGAGATGTTAGGAATTACTCTTGCGTCTTTTACTAAGCTTCTTCTCTTTTGTCGATTTAGTATATAGTCTAACTGTGCGGCCTGGTCTGGGTTGCTCCATTTATACCAGGTATTTATTTGGCTTTGTCGATGCTGATAGAAACTATTGGTGACATAAAGGCCATGCTCTGCACAAAGTTCTAAAATACGCTGCCCGTTGTAATTGCAGACTTTGCTGTTGTCTGAGTGTGGCCCGATATATTCCTCCCACGGTTTATCTTTGATCTCTCTTATTATCATCTCGCTGTAGAGAGAGAGAAGAGATCAGGCGACAAAACATATCCCTGCCTTACTCCTTGATTGATAGGTTCCTATGTGCCCTTCGTAAGTAAAATGAATATTTTTTAAACACTATTTTTATCCAAACGGGTGGGGAAAAAATGTACATAAAACCCACAAATGCACTCTAACATTTTGGCGTTACTAATGAAGCTCTATCTTTCGTTACTAACAATTTTTGCTGTAGTTGTTTTAAGTGTTGACGGTCGTGAGTCGAATAGGTCAAAAGGCGAGGAGAAGATGTTTATCTGTCTATCTATCTAATCTATCTATCTATCTATCTATCTAATCTATCTATCTATCTATCTATCTATCTATCTATCTATCTATCTATCTATCTATCTATCTATCTATCTATCTATCTATCTATCTATCTATCTATCTATCTATCTATCTATCTATCTATCTATCTATCTATCTATCTATCTATCTATCTATCTATCTATCTATCTATCTATCTATCTATCTATCTATCTATCTATCTATCTATCTATCTATCTATCTATCTATCTATCTATCTATCTATCTATCTATCTATCTATCTATCTATCTATCTATCTATCTATCTATCTATCTATCTATCTATCTATCTATCTATCTATCTATCTATCTATCTATCTATCTATCTATCTATCTATCTATCTATCTATCTATCTATCTATCTATCTATCTATCTATCTATCTATCTATCTATCTCTCTATCTATCTATCTATCTGTCTGTCTATCTATCTATCTATCTATCTGTCTGTCTATCTATCTGTCTATCTATATGTCTATCTATCTGTCTGTCTATCTATCTATCTGTCTGTCTGTCTGTCTGTCTGTCTGTCTGTCTGTCTGTCTGTCTGTCTGTCTGTCTGTCTGTCTGTCTGTCTGTCTGTCTGTCTGTTTGCCTGCATAACTGCCTGTCTGTATGTCTGTCTACCCGTCCGTCTGCCATTCTGTGTATCTATCAGTCTATGTATTTATATATTATATCATACAAGTATATATATACATATATGTATGTATGTATGAATATATATATATATATATATATATATATATATATATATATATATATATATATACTTGTATGAGCGCGTGTGGTAAGAATAGCCGTCTACACGTGAGCAATAATTTATTTAGCTAATGTCCCATCATTACTCCACCCACTGTCACAACGTCGTTTTCACGTGACAGCCTGCTGGATGTATATTTTCCTCCACAGCGCTAGATTTGTGAGAAAAACAGAATATTTCGCTGGCTGGATCGGGTTTTTTTTCCGAACGTTAGCAGTGATTCCAATACTTCTACCTCCCGGGCAAACAGGATATAGTTTTAATTTATTGTTTCATGTCCTGGAGAAAAGCACGGTGTGCTATTTTCATAATTCGTGAAAGCTGACAATTTTGCCTGCAAATCGTTATCTAAGTGAACAGATTCGTTTTCTAAGTTTGATGTGTGTCTTATTTCTTTTCAAGCAGTCAGATTTGACCCTTGGACATTAAATTTGCGATATTTAGCGAATCTTGACATCTTGTGTATCGGAATACGCCGATAATATTACACTGCTATTAGTACTGATGATATGCTTTAACAGTCAAGTGCTTTCTGCATATACAATTTTAAAGAAGAAAAAAGTGTAATGCATAGTAAAGAAAATATATACTTAGGTAAGTAAACAACGAAAGATTCATAACCGCATTTCTATATTGGTGTAGACTAAAACATAATGTTTCTTTGTATAGAGTGAGCCCTTTTGGGGAAGGGGGAAAGAAAGAAGGGGGGGGGGGGAACTATGCGGGATAGTAGAGCGTGTCGTAGAAGGCGACTGCTTACGGACGTTCCCTTTCGAAGTCGGAGTGCATCTGCCCGAGATGTGCGGAAACAACAAACTGCATGCTGATAAGCCAGACCTGGGGTAAACGGTTTGGTTAATTACCGGTCTAAAAATCCGAGCCATTGTCGACAAGAAACAATATGCTCTTTCATCGCAATGTTTCCTTGTTGTGAATTTGGACAAAAAAGACACAAATCAGAGATTGCCCAATTTATTGCTTGCTATATTTCGCTGTATCTCATCAGAGACATTCTACAGTAATAAGTTAAAGTTACTTGCGTATCCTTTACAACATGTTGCAGAACCAAACCCAGCATATAGTAATAAGAGTAAACATATATATGTGTTACTGTTAGGGGGCTGCGACGTCTCGAGGTATGGTGTCCGCCTCGAGTGCTAGAGGTTCCGGGCTCAATCCCCCGTCAGGGCTGGGATTTTTTCACCTTGACTGAGACTTTAGTATTTCCCCTTGATCTCTGGGTAGTGAGATCAGACGCCCGTGTGCATTGTTGCGCACGTAAAAAATCAGTTGGCAGTTGGAAATAAAAAAAAGTAGCCTAACGGCGCTGCCCGGGCAAAAATGGGGAGTTTAAAATCTACCCAAAGTAAATCAGGATCCTCGTCGGTGCTACAGAGCATGTGCACTATGCTGAACTTCTTCTGACTCAGATGTGAGTTTGAAGAAAAAAGGAGCACTTATGGATTACTACCCGTGTGCCATGATGTTGATCCGTTGTTCAAACCTCAAACTTTTTGTTACTGTTACTTGTCTACCGGTTTTGTCAGCGCTTGAATTTTCCATTTAGATTTTCTAATTGTTCAATGAGTATGCACCTGTCTCCTAAAATTTCAATGTAATTTGCTTCCTAAAGTAGTCACTGTTTTACGCTTGATTCAGGGAATAACGTTTATTAAGTTGGTTTGAGAGTTAATTAAGGAAACATGGCAATTTTGTTTCTGAAATAAATAAACTAGGCACAAGTAAAACAAGATAGTAAAGAAGCATTTTAGAGCCAGTGGAGTACCGTGAAATGATAAAAAGCACATTGAAGATGTACTAATGGGTTCTCCAGATTGGGGTGAATGGAATATCACGAGAGAATATACATTTTAGCAAAGTAAACACGAACAATAGATGACAAAATGTATTGCCTTGCGAATGTTCTCCGATTCTTGTTAGGAGCACCATGAGTGAGTGGCGTTTAACCTCACCAGGACTACACATCCAGCGATAAACACCCGGTGACACAAAATGCCACCATTTGGATGAGAATCACTCAGGCGCAAGTTCCATAACCCCCGTTCAACCGTTAGGTTATATAAGGTTGCCTAGATACAGCTGGGGTGGGGTTTATAAAACAAATTAAAAAATTCGTCCCGTATTGGAAGTAATCAATTAACGTTAGGTGCATACTGCAGCAACTACTAAATTAAATGAAGCAAATAAATGAAGGTAGCTAGGTAAGTTGCATCCCACCGGACAGCACACAAGCTATAAACACCCGGTGACACAAGATGTCACAATCCGGATGAGGATGATACGTGGCGAGGTCCCGGAAACCTCGTTCAGCCGTAAGGTCATATTCAAGGACAGTTATATTTAAGGTCCCCGGCAGAAGCCAGGGTGGTTTAAAAAAAAATTTTTGTCTCCCACATGTGGACGACTTGAAAGTTGCAAATAAACGAAATCTCTACTTCCGTTTTTATTATTCTGTTTTTGATGGGAAAAACATAGTCACGTTCAGCCAATATCCGCAAAGAGGGAGCTTTAGTTTATAATTGCGACTAGGTTTATTAGCGACACACAGTATGGCTTAGCATTGAGTTGAGTTAATTTGAGTTAATTTGAGTTGATTCAGGAACCGACATTAAAGCACTCGGGGAATAGCCATAATCGTCTCAGCAGCCGGTGAAGAGTTACGATAATAATGGTGCCAGTAGCATCCTGATTAAACGCCTGTCTTGCTTTTCTTCTGAGCCTCGAGCATCTGTCAGAACCTGTCGTCACTCCCCGCTGCATCAGTCTCACCAGA
Organism: Candidula unifasciata; assembly: GCA_905116865.2. Classification (NCBI taxonomy): domain Eukaryota; kingdom Metazoa; phylum Mollusca; class Gastropoda; order Stylommatophora; family Geomitridae; genus Candidula; species Candidula unifasciata. The sequence continues at coordinate 67,055 of CAJHNH020001021.1, forward strand.
CTGAGTTGATCCATCTGCTCGTCCGAACTGTACACACTCTCCCTCAAAATAAGCATTGTTGGCCATCAAGTCACCAGCAAGGAGATCAAAATTATAATTTTGAGAGCATGTATCTTCCTTGTGGCTACATACAGATGTGGGCAATCTCTCAGTCCTTAAGAAAGAGAATAGGGGCTTTTGATATAGAAAGATTCTCAGAATATCTTGGACAAAAAAGAGGAGAAATACTGACATCTTGGAAGATCTGAACATCAAGGAAGATCGGGGCTAATAAACAGCATCCTGTCTCGAAAGCTGAAATATTTTGGTCATATCAAGCGCCAGGACGGATTGGAAAAAAAATTATAGCAGAAGGCATGGTACCAGGAAGGAGAGGCAGGGGCCGACCGACACGAAGATAGGCACAGAATATAAGTGACTCCTTGAGTATGAAAGTACATGAGGCGGGCGAACTGGCTAGAGACTGTTTCTTACTGGCAGACTGTGATGAGAGCGACGTCCTGCAAAGGACCTGCTACGTGATGATGATGATGGCCATCGAGTAGCCTTGAAGAGGACTCCTGCAGAGTTGATGTGACCCAAATACTGTCCCGACCAGCGACGAAGTCGTCCACCGGCCGGTCAATGGTCGACCGGGTCGCCAATGATGAAATCTCTACTACTACACATTTAACAGCTCTTAAAAGAAACTGCCATTTACTTGGACTAGTGGGCTGCGTGGTCTCGGGACATGGTGCCCGACTCAAGTGCTGGAGGTTCCAGGTTCAATCCCCGGTAAGGGCTGGGATTTTTCAGGTGGATTTAGTCTTCTAGTAATTCCACCAGGTCTCTGGGTAGTGAGATCGGTTGCCCGTTTGCATTGTTGTGCACGTAATAAATCCTTTGTCAGTTGGAAATCTAAAAGAGTAGCCTAACGGCCCTGTCCGGGCAAAATTTAGAGTTAAAAATTTACCCAAAGTATTTCAGGATCCTCGCCGGTGTTATGAAGTCTGTGCACTGTACTGAGCTTCTTCGGACTAAGACTTGAGGTAGAAGAAGAACGGAGCACTTATTGATTACTACCCCTGTTCCATGATGTTGGTCCGATGATTAAACTTTATACTTGGGCTAGCGCATCCCCACTATTTTGTATTTCTGTTTACAAATGAGCTAGCTACTACCACTCATCCCGAGTTCTCGTTTTAAGAATTAAAATAACTGCGAATCGTTATTTTCGATTTACATTTATCCGATGATGTCCCTTCTTTCTTGAACTGTAACACAATTTACTGTCGAGGTCGGAGTGCTTCTCCCAACAACCAACAGGTAAGTCAATTCAAACTGATGTATACACACACCTCAGGCCCTGGTACAATGAGCTAAGAGGTCCGCCTTGAATACTGGAGGTCCTGGGTTCAGGCCCCGTGTAAGGCTAGGATTGTTTTCATGTGGACTTTTATTAATTTCCCCTGGTCTCTTGGTGGTAAGATCGCACCCCTGTGTGTTTTTTTTGCGAACGTAAAAATCTCTTGGCAGTTGGAGATCGAAAAGAATAGCCTAACGGCGCTTCCCAGGCAAAAATTTAGCGTTCAAAATCTACCTAAAGTATTTAAAGATCCTCGTCGGTGCTACGGAGTTCGTGCACTGTGATGAGATTGTTCGGATTCAGACTTGATTTAGCAGTAGAACGGAACAATTATGGGTTACTGCCCATGTGTTATGATGTTGATCCGTTGTTTAAACAAAAACCTGACCTCACATTCAAGTGCATCTGTCTGAGCAGCTAGAAACAATCAACTGCACACAGTTAAAGCTAGGTAAAACGGATGTACACGCAAAACTCAGGCCCTAGCACAAAGTCAGAGTTCAAATGGTAAAAATTCAGTCAGTCAGTAGCAATATATATATATATATATATATATATATATATATATATATATATATATATATATATATATATATATAATATATAAATATATATATATATATACACACACACATACACAGATAAGCATCACATGTTCGATAAATTTATTTTAAAAGACGAAAGAAGCATAGATAGACTAACATACGCAGACCGAAATTCGTGTTACGAATAAATTTCTGCAAATTATGGTGCAATATAAGTGGCCAACTATGACAGTCTTTTTTTAGGAGTATCAAACTGGTCATACGCCGAAGTACACTTGTTCATGCAGCGAGACACTGTCGTATGCAGAGGACAGATTCAGTTCTGGACATGGCCACTATAGTTTTTTATTTTTTTTTTATTTTCCTAGAATGTCCTACTGTTTTTCCACTTCTCACATAAAGAATCAGGATCCTTACCGGTGCCAGAGAGCCTGTGCACTGTGCTGAGCTTCTTGGGACCCAGACTTGAGTTAGAAGAAGAATGGAGCACTTATGGGTTGGTTACACACGTGTGTCATGATATTGATCCGTTGTTCAAAACCTCAAAATCTTCGCATAAAATGAAGACAACAAAGTCCAGCCAATGTGGTAGCAGAAGTTCAGGCCTTGATCTTTGAGAATTTTCTACAGCAGTGGTTCTCCAACTTTTTTTCGCTGCGGCACGCTTGTCAGGCAAAACAATTTTGCAGCACACCTAAAAAGTGGTTTAAATACTAAGGAAAAGAAGAACAACAGTGCACATTTTATTTGCACTTTAATGCGATAAATGTAATTGTTTTGATGAATTTTTCATTATTTCCTTTATGTATATTTGAAGGTTAGTTAATTTTACCCTTAAATCACGTGACTCATTTTTTAAATCCTATATCTGTTTTTCATGCAAGCGTACGCTGAGAATGCGCTGCCAATAGCATGGTCTTCTCAATACACCTACATTCATAACTCTTGTTGGCTTCCTTTACGTTGTTTCAGTTTTAAACTGCTTTCTTCGCTGATCTCAAGCAGATTAAAAAAAAATTCTCGATCATTGCTGCAGCACCCCTAGGTGCCGAAGCACCCAGTTTGAGAATCTCTGCCCTACAGAGGGGACACTAATTTACACAGATGGGTCTCTGGCTCACAACGTGAGAAGCTCGTGGGCTATATACGGCTCAGGTTGGAGGTAGCATTGTGAAGCAGCATTCTGGTGCTTCTACCATGACTAAAAGTACTCAGACTATTGAGGTCGTGCCAGTGACCAATGCAATAACATGACTGGGGATGCAAAACTTTACCCAGGCTTGATTTGTTTTCTGTGACTTAATGAGCATTCTAATGAAAATAGAGATGGGTTGGGTCCTTAGGCAGTGTTTAGAGTTTCCAAAGCAGTAGAGGCTGACATATCAGTTTAATTTTCAAGCCAGGACACCAAGAGGTACAAGGAAATCAGCAAGGCTTTCAGGTAAAGTTGCCGTGGCTATCGGACGGGCCATGGACTTACTGTACAATCAATACTCTACGAGCAGTGAGAAGTTTGCTAGAATGAAGTGATCAGTGTGAATCTGCAGCCATGACCTCCATCTTTTCCTTCCAACTGCCTTTTTTCATTCTTCTTCTTCTTTTTCGTCATCCTCTTCTTTTTCTTCTTCGTCTTCTTCCTCCTCCTAAGGAGAATAGATCCTTAACCGACTTAAGCCGGTTCGTCCTATTCTTTGCTATTACATACAGCTCACCCCATTTCCACCCATAATTCTAATTTCACTCTCTAGCTCCCTTTTTACATGTGTTTGTTGGTTTCCCTTTATTTCCATGCTCCTGTTTGTTTCAGTGCACAGCCATTCTGTTTGTATTGTGCTCATGCTTTTTTCAACGTGTGTCCTACAGATGAAAGCGTCATTTATTCACCTCTTGATGAACTGAATTTTGTTTACTTCTTTCCGAAAGCTAAGATAGCATTGTAAGTTGACGACATTACACACAATAATTGTATGCTGTTTTTCTTTTCTTTTTTCTTTCAGATAAATGATTGCAGTCAAGTGCCGTAACTGATGGAAGCATCCGTATAGGTGCGGCTATGAACAGTACTACTGTGGTTTATATTCTATGTGTGGATTTTGCCCAATAAATTAATCACAATGCATTCCACCAGAGGTCGAGGGCATATGTAAGTATAACAAGCATATTGTTGTTGTAAAGATGCGATTGCTTCACAATTAATAATAACATAGTTGGGTGCGAGGAATGTCATAAAGTCTGTCTTGTACACCGGAGTGTCGAACTGAAATATAAAGAGTAGTAGAGCGCTCTTGATGGACCTAATATTTTTTGGTGGACCTCAAAAAAAAAAATGCGAACAAGAAAAAGAAGAAGAAGAAGAAGAAGAAGAAAAAGAAGAAGAAGAAGAAGAAGAAGAAGAAGAAGAAGAAGAAGAAGAAGAAGAAGAAGAAGAAGAAGAAGAAGAAAAAAAAAGAAGAAGAGGAAGAAGAAGAAGAAGAAGAAGAAGAAGAAGAAGAAGAAGAAGAAGAAGAAGAAGAAGAAGAAGAAGTAGGGTGAGAAGAAGAAGAAGATAATAATGAAGAAGTAGGGGAAGGAGAAGAAGAAGAAAAAGAACAAGAGGAAGAAGAAAAAATGGCAGGAGAAGGAAGAGGATGAGGAAAAAAAAGAAGAAGAAGAAATAGTAGTAGTGGTAGTATTAGAGTGGTAGTGCTAGTAGTAGTCGTATAGTAGTTGTTTTAGCGGCCGTAATAGTAGTAATAGTAGTAGTAATTGTAGTAATAGTAGTATTAGTAGTATTAATAGTAGTGCTAGTAGTAGTAGTAGCAGCAGCAGTAGCAGTAGTAGTAGATGAAGAAGAAGAGGAGGAAGAAGAAGAAGGAAGAGGATGAGGAAGAAGAGAAGGAGATAGAAACAGAAGAAGAGGACACAATAATAGAAGGTTAAAAAAGAACATTAGAAGCATCAGCAACAAGTAACGGAACACAGCAACAAAAAGAGAACAATCTAAAAAAGATATTGAATAAAAAAGAAGGTCTCATATAACAGTAATCAATCTCACTTATCGCCTAGTATTATATTTCACGCTGTCAACTGCACGCAACAAATCAATAGCTTCGGCACAAACCATCTACAAACACGTATCAATGATGGTTAAAAATAGGAGAGCGGTTTCAATTTCTCCACATAATCAACCACAAATAGACTTGAAAATGGATTTCGTGAGTGTGGATGTCATCTGTAACTAAGACAATTGGTGCCGCTGTATTCACTATTTATTGCTGTTGTATACCTGAAGTCTATTATAAGAAATTTGTATTATCTCTCCTCCTCCCTCTGTCTCCCCCCCCCCCTCTTTCTCTCTCTCTTTCTATATATATATATATATATATATACATATATTCTTCTTCGCGTTTACCGGCTGTAAACTCCGGCTGAAAGTTCTGGTGTTTCGTCCACTTCTGGACTGCAGTCCTCATATTCCAGAACCTGAGAATTGCGTGTGCATCCGTTTGATAGATATAACTAATTTGTACGCAGACTGTTGGTTCCTTGCCTCTCAAGGCAGATGCACTCCGACTTCGAAGGAAGCTCCTACTTAGTCGACTCTTACGACATGCTTTTGGGTAGGCAGTGGGTCAATTTTTGTTTTCCCCATAACAGGGCCCTGGAACCCACGCGGGGAATATATATATATACATATGCACATACATATATATGTGTGTTTGTGTGTACAAGCTTGAAAAATGTGAAAACAGAAGTAATTGTAATATCAAATAAATCAGTAGTGCTCAAATGTATAATACGATTCAAAGTCTGTATTTTAGTAAAGGTGCAGAAATTTAGGAATCTATGTGCGACCAAAGACGTATCACAGAGACAAATAAACAAATAGAACAGGGCAAAACTGCATTTTATAAAATAAAGAATAGTTTCTGCAGTAAATCTATGACTTTGGAGGTTGGAAAAAGAATTCTAGCATGCCATATGGAACCGGTTTTAATATATGGCCGTGAGTCCTTGACAAAAAAGCCGGACTATATCTTGAGGCTTCTGAGATGTGGTTTTACAGTAAAATCCTTACAATTCTTTTGCCATTTAAAAAAAAATAGCCATCCACATAATTATAAAGAGGCCATGGTTCGAAGACGACTTATAACAAACATCAGAGAAAGACAGTCATCATTTTCTGGTCACGTAATGAGAAGAAGGTAACATGAACATGCTGTGACCACTGTTAGATCCATGGAAAAGAAGACAACTTGAAGACAACTGGAAACGATTCTTGGCCGCTTTCTGTCATTGCATAGAGGGCTGTCAACACACGAACTGTTACACGTTGCTGAAGATCGTAGATTGTGGACAAGCATGATCGCCCACGACAAACGGTAAGGCACTTGAAGATGATGATGTCGATGAAGATGGTGGTAATGACGCATGACAGCATGACACCCCCTTTACTTCCCAGGACTCCACGTTGTACCCATTCAAGGCTGGGTCGACATGGAAGCCATGGTCATTTTAAAAAAATTAAAAAACTCCGCCTCAGTCAGGACTCGAACCCACGACCTTGCAACCCGAAGGCGAGCGTCTAGCCTCTACACCACGACGTCTCACCTAGAGAGATAAACAACTCATTTAAAATGAGAATAGTTAAATGTAATGTATTCTCTGCCCTGTTGTATGTTGCAAAAACTTGGACAATGAATAGGCATCCAGAAAATCGAACTCTCTAGAAATGTGGATGTACAGCAAAACAGCTTTTCATCGAAACAATACAAAACAGTCATAGGTTCTGAAAGTACTTCGATTGAAAAGAAAGTTACTGGCATAACTAAATGAATTTAAAACAAACAAACAACAACAACAAAGAACTGAAAAAAAAATGGCCACAATAAAAGACATAACACCATTTAAAAAAATATTGGAGGGAAAGGTCGGGTACAAGAAAGCAAGAGTTCGACAGCGATACAAATGGGAGTACAACATCAAGAGATGTGCAAACATCAGACTGAGAGTGTCTTCAACCAAGAGAAGAGACAGAGTTTGTTAGAGATCCATTGCAGCCAGCCTTCAGTTACTGAACGATAAACCAACTGGAAGTCTTTGGACAATGAGGCCAACATCATACACACATATCGCCTTTACTTCACGGACATTTTCGTAAGTATATAGTAAAATGTCCATCTCGATGCCGATACGAACTGAAGACCTTCCGCCTGTTAGGTAAGCGGTTAGTCATTGCGCTAACGCCAGCTCTAAAAAAAAGTAAAGAAAAAGGCCGGCTTCATATTACCATCAAGGCAGGGCTAAAGTATTTGAAAACGTGCAGTTAGCACCATATGTTCAAACTGATTAGGGTGCCGCAGAGAAAGAACATTGGGAATGGGGGTGTACTCAGGCCCGTTAAACGTCTCTGGGAGTGTAGACCCTTGAGCATCCGATACGAGTATAAGTGTGCGATAAAATAATAAAATACTAGTTTATATTATTATTATCGTTTAGTTCTGAATTACTATTATCATTATGTTTTGAATTACTATTATATATCATGTTATACATCAAACACGTTTAAACAAATACCTAAAAAGAGAACTTCCTTGCATAGTGGGGGGAAGGGGGAGGCAGGGGGCGGCGCAAGCCAGGTGACCCCCCCCCCCTCCCCACCCCGAAAAATTTTTAGACGATGGGGAATAGTATTCACTGACCTTTTTACCCCACATCACAGTGAGTGCCACTATTCAGATTAGGATCACAAGAGGAGAGGTCCCAGAAACCCCATTCAACCGTTAGGTTATATTAGGGAACCCGGCAACAACCAGGGTGGGCCTTCAAAATAACGAACAATTCGTCCCATATGGGGACAAAGGGTTTTATAAGGAGGGGTCTTGTCCACTTCTTCAAAGGGAAATTGGCGGGTCTCACGTGCTGGCGTCTCTAATGCGATTATGCACGTAGTGACTGGACACTGACTTTCTTACTTTAAGTATCTCAATAATTGCTAAGTAGCTTATCATAAGCTGAGCAACGACATATTGGGTGCACGTTTTTTCCTGCTCAAAGAAGATTGCCAACATCAGCAGAAGTTAGTTCACACACAGTCTTTGTAAAGTCGTGAGAAAGGGATAGCGGGCGTTCACATTGTCAAAAAGGAATGATGGAGGAGATAGGGGCCAAGTTGGACTGAGAGTTGAAACTGGGCCCTTCTGGTATCGGGAACGAACACTATTTTCGTAGGTTCACTAATTTGGCTTGCAGCCAGTTTTGTAGTCGGCCTGCCCAAACTCATTCTTCAGACCGCAATTGGAATTTTGTTCAAAACTATGTTATGTTTGAGGGTTGAACAACGGATCTACATCATGGCACACAGGTAGTAACCGACAAGTTCTCTGTTCTGCTTCTGACTCAAGGCTGAGTCCTAAGTGGCTCAGCGCGGTGCACGGGCTCCGTAGCACCGGCGAGGATCCTGAAATATCTTCGGTACATTTTTGCCTCTAAATCTTGTCCGGGCTGCGCCGTCAGACTACTCTTTTCGATTTCCAACTGCCAGGGAATTTTTTACTTGCGCAGCTATACACACGGGAGTCTGACCTCAATACCCAGAGACCAGGTGCAATTACCAGAAGTCCACGTGAACAAAAATAATCATAGCCTTCGCCGGGGCTTGAACCTGGGACCTCTAGCACTCGAGGCGGATACCATACCTCGGGGCCACGCATCTCCTAACAGTATGTTATGTAAACAGAGGACTAGAAGGTATAATACTAAAACGAAACATTTTTTCCACTATGGGGGGAAAAAACGAGAGAAATCTAAGGCAGTCATTTACAGGTCAAATAATTACTTTACAAGTAACACATTGTTTAACAAAAAGTTAAGTAATGTGGTGTCGTAGAAGACAGCTTAACACAGAGTTGAAGTCGGAGGGAACTAGCTAAAAGGCTCATTCCAACAATCAGGAAGGATGCTACGCACACACGCCATGAACATGTGTCTAAATCAGCAAATCGTTGTGGTGCTCGCCTTGTGATAGACTTTCCGGCAGGAGCAATGCCGGACCTACTACCTCGAAGAGCCCCAACTCAAATTACTGAAGACACATTCAGGAAAACCATCTGGCCAACAACAATGGAACGTAAACTCTTCATACCATTAAATAAACTAAAATCAAAGCAATATTTCCCGTTTAAAAAATAATAGATTGCAGATTGCACTGTCTGGCCTATTTCGCTGTATCTAGTTAGCTGCATACTACAGTAACAGTTGCATAAATGATGCAAATAAGTGAATCCTTTTTAACTGAAGTACAAATTCAACAACAATAAAATGCAACGGCCTGTTTTACCATGGCAGCCGCAGTATCAGAATCAATTGGGTTTTGTTTACAAAACAAAAACAAAAACTAAAATCTGTGAAATTTATACGAAACAAAATTGCTGAGGTAGAGACAACTGATTGTAGGCAAACGAAAGAAGTGAAAGACAACTAAACGGATGACTTACTTGGTTATATGGATCAGGAGGAATTAAAGCTGGTGTGGGATTCATGTGATTGTGTGGGATTAGGAACTGTGACCGTGTATGGTTATCGAAGAATCACATGATGTTTGAGGGATTTGACTTGCTGGATGTGCTAGACCCTCGCCTGCGGATCGGAAGGTCGTGGGTTCGGATCCTGACGAAGGAGGAATTTTTTTTTTCTCTCCAAAAATTACTTTGGCTCCTCCCAGGTCGAACCAGCCTTGAGTGGGTACTCGGTACACACCTGGGAAGTAACGCCGGCAGGCGTGTTGCTGACCACATCATCCTCCAAGTACCGATTCGTCTATTAAAATATAGCTATGATCCTTTACATAGCTCTCTGAGTCCCAGGGGGTTCAGTTCAGAGGCCCAAGGGATAATAAAGACAGAGTGTAATAGGCGCATCTTACGTTTATTGGGCTTGTGGGTAGGAACCTTCAAACGTAAGATGCGTTCCTTGGGACTGAAAGAGATAGTTTACAGCTAGGCTGCAATATTTGCGCTCATCGGCCTATCTGATTTCAACAAAACGGTAGGAGTTGCCGTGTACGACATGACTTTTAGGGAGCAGTGTGTGTGTTCTTCCTCCTTCTACCAACCAATAAGGCTCCAGAACCAAAAAGGAAACGTCTAAGTGTAGAATGAGTTCGACCACTACAGAGCAGATCATCGGTGTTCGAAAGCGTGCGGTTCCCAGGGTTCACCCAGCCTCTAGTAAATGGGTACGAGAGTTAACAATCTAGAGTAAATGGAGGAACGTCGCTGTAGCTACGGAGTTTGGTACGTTTATTATCAGCTGTCTGTACAAGGGGCAAAACACTCATGGTTAATAACTGTGTGCAATGATGCTGGTTCACATCTGCCGACTTTACCTTTACCTTTTCAGAATTTTTGGCTTTACTCATACTAACAAATCTGGCCTCAATATGGGACGTATTTTCTGTTCTTGTTATTTCAAAGGCCCACTCAGGCTGCAGTTGGGAGCCCTAATATAACCTAACGGTGGAACGGGGTTTCTGGGATTTGTACCCGGATGATTCTCATCCGAACGGTGGCGTTTTGTGTCACAGGATGTTTATCGCTTGTTGTTTGGTTCTGTGGGGTTGCACATTATTCACATTACCTATACCTGTCCCAACATGGGATATTTGTTGATATTGCAGACGAGCTGCCGCTGTATGTCAGGCTATTTCCTAACACTTAAAGACCTTGACGGTTGACCGAGGTTTCGGTGACTTGACCTGGGGTATTTACAATCGAGCAATGAAGCATTCACAACAAAACACACACACACACACACACAAAAGACCAGATAATATGAAATCGAGAATGAGGTCATACGAGGATAAAGTCGGCACATAACTAATTTTAAATTACATGCAAAGAAAAAAAATCAAATGGTTTGCCCACTTAGAGAGAATGCCTTGTGACGACATACCATTGAATACATGTAAAAAAGAGGGGAGGGACGTAGATCAAGAGTTATACCAAGATCAAAGGGAAATTAACATCAGAGAAACTCTACAGCACTACAATGTGTCTATGGTCGAAGCAGTCAGAAAAGCACGAAGCAGGACCTTATATCTCCCTCGACACACCAAGCGGAAAAAGAGGACGTAAAGAAGAAGAAGAAGAAGAGAAAGAAGAAGGAGAAAAAGAAGAAGAAGAAGAAGAAGAAGAAGAAGAAGAAGAAGAAGAAGAAGAAGAAGAAGAAGAAGAAGAAGAAGAAGAAGAAGAAGAAGAAGAAGAAGGAAGAAGAAGAAGAAGAACAAGAACAGAACAAGAAGAAGAAAGAAGAAGAAGAAGAAGAAAAGAGAAGAAGACGAAAAAGAAGAAGAAGAAGAAGAAGAAGAAGAAAAAGAACAACAACAACAAGAACAAGAATAAGAACAAGAAGAAGAACAAGAAGAACAAGAAAAATAACGCACTGCACTTTGCCCCACAGGGTGTTATAGTTCGTTTTTTAAAGTGTGGCCTGCTTTCACAGTTTAACAAATATTTTGAAAAACTCCTGTCCGGACCAGTACGCGTTTTTTTTGTGCACGTGGCCTTGGATTTTCCATGTCTGTGTGATTTTAGAATTTATAATTGCCCATGTGCTGTTGTTTTAGTAAAATTAGTTGCGTATCCTTTACAGGACGTTACAGAACCAGCCCCAACATTTATGAAATGGATGTGTTTTTATAGTCACATTTACGCTAAGTAGTTTGCCATTGCTTACTGAGCGGTCTGCTCTCGGTAACACTGTCGAAACCGACACAAGAAAAACCGCCCGCAGCTGGGATCGAACCAGGCAGGCAACACGAAACCCGTTGGCAACGCTTAAGCCACAGATTCCGTTTTATTAAAAAAAGAGTTTAAATGATCTTTGACTACTGATGATGTAGCCGTAAAAAGTAGACACATTAACTGACAAACGTGGAGATTGATTCAAAATCATTTTTTTTTATGGGCAGCTGTTACACTTCTGAATTAATTATTATTTTAAATTATTATTTATCTTAAAAATAATAATAAATTCATTTACACATGTAGCAAAATAATTAAACTGTAGTTCAATGTGTGTATAAATCTACTCGTTTACAATTGTTACCACTGACCGGCCACGCCAGCCTCACAAAAAACGGGAATTCTGTTTGAGGTTTACGGCCTTATATCTAGAGCTGGCCGTGGTACAGCATACAACTAAAAAAATGTTTCCCCGTAACTCAAGGGAGGTTAATGCCGGAGATGATCACTTGAGAGAATAACATTTATGAAACGCGCAGAATGTGTTCATGTACTAAGGGTTACCGTTACTAAAATAACTTAAAGTATGACATTGGCTATAGTTAATGTAACCAGGCTGATCGTTGCTTGTTTTTATTTGTCACATACTGCCTTAAATTTCTTACAAGGACATGCTAATTAACAGGTTGCATGCCGAATTTCATCAACACACCTAATATAAACGTTCGTTTGCAGTCCCAGCGGAGTAAATTTTCTTTCACTCTACAATCACATAAATGTGTGTTTATTCCCAAGCTTGACTTGTGCAATCACCACCCGAATCGTTCGTACGCCTTGCCAGAAGATTGACGTATGTTTTAACTTCCCCTTTTACTTCTAAACTGCCTATTGATTTTTCCCTGTTGGCGATTTAATTGTTTTTCTCTATCGATACACTTTTTGTTTTGTTTTTTTTGTTTTGTTGGGAGGTGGTTCTGTTGTTTATTCCATGACATCTTACAGGTGGTCTTCCTATATTTTTTCTCTTCAGATTCACAGTTATAAGCGTTGTTTGTTGTAAATCCTTGGTGGGGTGGGAGAGGAATAAGGGGGTGGGAGTTGGGGAAGGGAGGGACCAAATGAGAAGCAGGACTAGCCAGCTTCAGTATAAACACCATCACGAAGTACAAATGAACTGTGCGGTTATAAAGCCTCCACCAACATATAATGACCCAGCTGCAAAAAAGATTACACAAAGTCCAATACCTGTAAGTTAGGTTTTTTTGACATAAATATGTATAACACGTCTGGTCTCTTCAAAAACTGTGTTTTACTATAACTCTAGGAGGTGACTTTCGCCAAGAGCTATGTGTGTCGCTTGGTCAGAAAAACTATTAAATGAGGCTATGCAACCTTCCAGCTTGCTCATCATTTGTACACTACTAGAGATTTTTCAAAGATTACGTGTCCAGATGAATGGTCTGAGAAGTACAATTAAAGTGATACCGACTAGTGACAAGTCGCAGCTTCAACCTTCCTTCTTATCTAGTTTGTCATGCAAATATCATGATCATCATCATCCTTTGTGTGCCGTTCGACGTCACATAGTGCTCGCATTCGATTCCTTTTGTCCGCTCTATTGTAAGCCACTCTCTCGATTTCTGACCGTTGGTTTTTCATTTCAGTGCTTGTGTTGTAATTCTTTGCTCATTTCATCTTAGAGTGTGCACAATATATCTCTGAATATTTAAAGCGAAAACACCGTTTTCTATTCTTTGGTGACCAGTTAACAAAGCCTTGCATCTTTGATGCTGTAAGAGAAACTGTAGGTTCTTAAACCGCTAAAAAAAGACCTTTCGGAAACCATCATTTATAGAAAAATTGTTGATATGACTACAGATAGTGAAAACCGAGTTGTAGAAGGGATACAGAAATCGAAAAGCTTTGCGATCGATTTTGATGAATGAACTGAGTTAGTTTTCTTTCTTTCTTTCTTTCTTTCTTTCTTTCTTTCTTTCTTTCTTTCTTTCTTTCTTTCTTTTCTTTTCTTTCTTTCTTTTCTTTTCTTTTCTTTCTTTCTTTCTTTCTTTCTTTCTTTCTTTTTTCTTTCTTTCTTTCTCTTTCTTTCTTTCTTTCTTTCTTTCTTTCTTTCTTTCTTTCTTTTTCCTTCTTCTTCTTCTTCTTCTTCTTCTTCTTCTTCTTCTTCTTCTTCTTCTTCTTCTTCTTCTTCTTCTTCTTCTTCTTCTTCTTCTGCTGCTGCTTCTACTTCGGGTCTATTTCTATACCTTTCCTAATTCAAACTGACTGGTTATATGTAACCATTCACACATTGCCAATTCTGGATGCAGTCAACAGCTTTTAAATGTTTTAAACTTCACCGTATCCACGAAACCTATTGGCTGTTGTCTGTGACTAGAACAATGGAAAATACCCGTCCCCACGGAATGCTGGGAAAATCCATAGTATGATATCTGACAACTTTCTTTAGTCTTGGGATTCGCGTGCCTGTGGCAGGTCACACGTAGGAGCGTAATAATAACTGTCTATTTGAGTTCACTTATTAATAGGGAATTTTTACTGAAGTGGCAGGTGCGTTTAAATCATTAACGAGTGAAGGATTTATTATTCGTTCAGTGCTACTAGGTAGACAGGTTTTTAAAATTGTGAATTGTTTGACGTTAATGATGATACATTTAGGAAAGTATTGATAAAGGGTACGATTTAAAAGCTACTGGCAAGGTATGTGGTACCATTACATTAATTTTCAAAATTTTAAAATATTTACTCTTTTTTTTCCAATTCTTATTGCATTTTACATTGGGACATTTAAAAAAAAAAATGACCTTGACTCCCAGGTCGACCCACCCATAAGTGGGTACCAGGTGCAGTCCTGGGAAGTAAAGGCGGCCGGTTGGTGCAGACCACATCACCCACCAAGTGCCGATTGGTCTATAAAATAGTAGGTGTTAACACTATATTTCCAATACGCCGCGTCAATGCGTGGACCGGCTCTCCTTGCAATAACGGTCACTATTTGGACAACGACGGCCGCTTCGTCGGAGTTCAGTCCCCTGGATGCAGTGCAATTACGGAGTGGGAAAGAGGGAACGAAACAAATGACATAATTAGGGCTAGGGTTAGGGTTTGGGTTATGGTTTGGGTTAGGGTTAGGGTAACACATGTAACTAGAAGCCATGTTGAACTCAATTTGTTTTGTGATTCGTGCCTTGCCCACTCCGTAATTGCACTGCTGCCAGGGGACTGAACTCCGACTAAGCGGCCGTCGCCGTCCAAGTAGCGACCGTTATTGCAAGGAAAACCCGTGGACCTTTACATTTTTATTTTAAATTTGAAAAGTAACTCTATTTTATACAATGGATATGGTCCTGGGGTTGGGGGAGGGGGTCGGGTGGGGGTGGGGTGGGGGAAAGGTGTTGGAGAAAGTAGAATTACAGTATAGTCTGTGCTTTTAAGCATTAGTTGCATTGTTCATTCAAAGCTTTCTGTCTAGCTACTGCTAATCAATTGTGTTTCTCATAACACATATCCAGTTTCATGGTATAAGGCAGTGATTCCCAAACTGTGCGCCGTGGCGCCCCTGAGAGACGCGACCTCTTCACAGGAGCGCCCCGAAATATTTGAAGAAACACGAGGTTTTTTTTTTTCCCCCTAATATCTTACATACGAATAGTCATATTTTTCATAGGTTAGGGTGCCGTGGAAACATTTTCATTGACTAAGGAAAGTAAGAGGACTATTGTTATCATGTCATAACGTCTAAAATGTTCTCTCTCTGACTCCTAATACCTCTCATCCCCACTCCAGCTTTCCCGTTTTCACGATGTACTTACCGCTTGCCAGAAAATGTAAACATTTTTTTCTTACACTTAAGCCAATTTTCGGTTCTTTATTAATATCCTACCCTCAGTTGACGTCACAGGACAGTCCGACATTTTAGATGGTGGTAGGACGAGTTCTCTGCTGTCTGATGCTTTTAAAGACCCCAAAACTTATAGAATTGGCCCCATTCCCAACCCACCTACAGCCCACGAGAGAGTGCAGCCAAGGTCCCACGACTGCATGCAGCCTATCTACCACCCCCTGAAATATTAGACTGTCCCGTGACTTTGTGACGTTCCGTCCCACTTCCCTTGAGATTACAACACTTTTAGTGTAACGTCCCGGGTCGTGGGTTCTCTGGATTTGGGTTTAAATGATTTATATGTTGAGTAGGGATTTTCCTCTCAACACATCCCCTCCACCAGATTAACTGAACTATTATCCGGGCTATGTTGCTCTCAGACAAAGTTCTGGATATCCAAGAAAACAGCCATATTGGCTCGTTATTTGTATTAACTTTAGCTGAACTTGGTACCCACAAGAGAAGGAAATGGGTTTTAGATGTCTATATATTATTATTTTGAATGATTTACTAGACAGGGCAGTTGACCCAATCAGTCGACCTTCTCTTGGGAAAAAAAATTAGTATTATTTAATGAGCACCCACCAAATGCTATTCTATCTTAACAGTTTAATTAAACATGTAAGAACAGACACACTTGGAATTACAAAAACTGATGCAGGATAAGACCATATACTTGATTTATTAACCTAGCAATCATTTTGATTTTTTATATTTTTAGTCAATAGTGATGGTATGGTGGTAATGATATGCTTCAGCTAACTGAGCACCTAAGATTAGAATGAAGTGATAATGGTTGTGTTTAGTTACAGAAAAACATAATATGTAACTTTTGTTGTTTTAGAAAAGTGGAGCTTCTGAGAGTCCTCGTTTTGAGTCCCTTCTTAGCTGTTCCCACTTTTCCGCCCAGTTCTCCTGGTCTTTCCACCTGGTTCCCACCTGTTTCCCAGCTGGCCGAGTTCTAACACAATGTAGTCTCGTGACCGTGATGACCCTCTATTTCGGTTCTTAGAAAAGACTGATCGACACCCACATGGGAGCTGCAATAATGGAAACAAACACATACGTGTAGTATCTTGACTTACACTAAGAATACATGTGGCAATTAATACACTATATAATAATACATTATATCTCATCACTCCTCCTCATATTCCACATTCTCTCCAGTCTATTCTGAAGGTCTTTGTGTCTCACACCGACGTATAACAGATCCTGCCTTCCCTCTCATGTTCTGTCATGATAGTTGACTTTCTAAGTCTGTTATCCGTCATCACTCAGACTTCCAACTTGCTGACATTGATTTGACATAAACATGTGGCGCAGGTTATGTGCTGAACACGCAAAACATTTTATACGTGCATTCTGTCCTGAATATTATCTTTCAATGACAGTGAATAATATACACCCATGTTTCTTCTCCTGGGGTTATAAATCCCCTGTTTAGGTGAACACATTAAGTGAGCACATGGTGGGCACACAAAACGTAACAGCATAGCTGCATATGTGGGCACCATTTCCCACAGTCCAAACTCAGGTTTTGGTTGATGGTTGAAACAATATAATTTCATTACATTTCAGTATCCAAGTCTTATTTAATAAACATGAAAACATACACTGAAAAACATGTGGCACAAACATACAAGAAATAGAAATGGTTTAGCAGTTCCCTAACTGATATACTGGATACTCACAAAGAACTATTTCAAGCAGAATGTGTAGAACAATTAGGAAAAGGTAGAATAGGCTTAGCTAACTCCCTAACCTATGTATAAAAGATTGCAAATAATTGTACAAGCATACCTGGGAACTTCCAGCAATCGCCAAACCAGAATCAAGCCATTATAATTACCTCTAAGGTCGACCTGTTTGTTGCTCGTGGCAGCGATTATGACGGGAATTTCAGAGGCTTGTCTTATTAATACCTCTATCTGTCTGCAAGGTTAAACTCCTCCCTTTACTAGGTTCTACCCAAACCTCCAGGAGATGACCTAAGCTACGCCTCTGAGGTACCTAGCAGTCAACCTAGCCATCAATGGGCCTGTCACTCACAGTGAATGGCCTACAGTACGACCTTGACCAAGATCAGACAGTCCTATTTGGGAAACATCTGTTCTGAGAATTTCATTGACATGTGTGAAAACTTCAGACACTGGACGCCATCATGTCTAGAAATGTCTACCAGACCACTTAATTCCCCTGATCTAGTCTGATCAAAAGGCCCCACTCAGTCTGTGTTATGTAACTTTTATGACACTAAGGTTGGGTTCAGGGGAGCTAATCTCAGGTGTGATATTAAGTTATTTCCCCCTTTACTCGCCTCTACAGTCTGTGGGCAGGAGATAATAATATGACACTGGCTGGTGAATCTCTAGCTACAGTAGTATTAGGTAATGTTACAAAGTTAGGTTGCTTTGTCTGGCGAGAGACTGGAAACGCAGTTTAAACAATTTTCAAATCCCTTGTAGTGGTTTTTTTGTAATATTTAGGCTCAGTGCATATTGAGTATAATTCTTTGTCCTTCTCTAAACATAAGAAATAATTAAACACAATATAACTTCTGAGACCACTGAGGTGATTTCGTCATATAGGCCCACAGTTGACTTTGGTCATAGCTCGCTATGGCCAATGTTTAGACACTCAGTGATTTCCAAGAAGTTTATTACACTTTTCAGCTTCTTTCTGTCCCAATGTTTCCTTCGCCAGTATTCCTTGTGGAATCAAGATGTCCTGCATCGGTGTACAGTCACCATATGTCCATTCTTCCAGGCTAAGTCCTTAGTCCTAGAATCAGGTAGGCATTCTAAGCCGAAGCTCAGTAATGTCCTTCTATCTGGAGGTTCCTTCTTTTTCCACACTTCAGGAACTCCATTTTTAATCAACCCGACTTCTCTGCGGCGCTGATATACATTTGCAGTCACTCGGCTGCTCCCAATCTGTGAAGAGAGCGCCTGAAGTGATTTCCTAAACGGATGAGTCACAGTCAGTTTGGTCACCGCTTTTTTTCCGCCGTCGTAAACCAATCCTGCGGAAATCTTTCAATCTCCTCTTTATATGAGGGGTATTGTCGTACATCATTATCCCAGGATGTAGCCAGAACTTGCCACTGCCTTGTTCTCGGTAGCGCAATAGATTTGTTCTTCCTTGCCGCCTTCTCTCCTTACCCAGACAGCCGCCTAGTCGGTCACATTCTTCAAAGATTGTGTCACAGTCGGAGTCATTGCGTGCAAGTGTCTGGCCAGTGGATAAACTGATCAGATCATTCAAACACTTTTGGGTCTTCAAAAGTGATAAGGTGGCATTACTTCTTTGTAAAGTCTCCACCCACTGTTCCACAAAAGTTGCTTCTTCTCTAGTGTTGGCAGACATCCTGGTTTGTCCAGTGTCGCTATCCACATTAGAGTTTACAGGAATATCCTGTACTTTCAGAGTTCCCTTTTGTAGGCACTCTGAGATATCGGGATATTCCTGTACTTTCAGAGTTCCCTTTTGTAGGCACTCTGAGATATCGGGAGATTTCTCTTCTCGAGTATTTACTTTCTTCCTGGTCGGGCTTTCTGATGCCAAGTCCAGGAAAGATAAATGAAGTGGCGTGTTACTGCCTGTGTCGTCAACCTCTTGGGGGTTGGAGTCAGAACTGAGATTAACTCTCTCTTCATGTGCAGCCGCACTGAAGAGGGTAAGAAAAGCAGGTGTCCTGTCATTCTCTGTCTCAGCCTGAATTTCTTCTTCGTGTTCAGCTGAACAGAAGGATATATGAGAGTCACATAGGGTATTGCCCTCGCTCTCACTAGTGGCTGGTGTGCCAGTCAAACCGCTGGGTCTATAGTTAAGGCAGTCCTCATTCTTTTGACTACGGTCACCTGTGCTTGGGGTTCAAGTTTTCCTACTACTATTCCATTTTGGAATGTGCGGATCCCCTTCGTCTTTCTTTGAAAAACTTGAAGGGTTGACGAAATCGGGTGTGGCTTCCCTGATTCTGCTGTCACGCTCGTGACTGTTAACTGTACCCACGGCACTCTTTTTCCTTCCACGATTCAGTTTCTGGTCGGGAGGAATTTTCTCATTTTGCTCGTCTGAGCTAATGGAAATAAGGGGTCCCAGCATTGTAGGTCTGGTCCCTTTTGAAGATTTCTTTTTCTTGTCCCATCTTTTCCTTGTTGGCTTAAGACTGAAAACTAAGGGTTCCGGCACTGTAGCTACGGTCCTGTTAGAAAAATTCTTCTGTTTCCCTAGTATCTCTTTTGGGTTAGTAGGTTTGAGGTACTGACTGTCTTTTTCGAGGTGGTTTTCATCCTTATCCCTAGCTTCTAAACTTTTGGGAGAAGGGGTGCGCACTTCTAAATTGGGAGGTTGAACCTCTACAATTTGTGCCCTAGAGTCAGTCTGAGGTGTGCTTTCCTGGACTGCACTCATAGTATCATCACCATTTTATGCTTGCTGTTCAGGCCGCCTTTCTCTGTCATATTCTTTTTGAGTAGACTGTCGCCTTCTCTCGTCTTCTTCGTCGAACTGCTTCAGTTCTCTGAGGAGTTCTGCTTTTATCAGCTGATACTCTCTCTCTCGCTGTCTATCTCACGCTGGTAGCTTTCCTCGTCTTCTTCTTTCATACGTTGAAACTCCCTCTCGTGCTCTTCTCTTAGAAGTTGTTGCTGCATCTTACTTTCCTCTCTCTCCAGCTGGCGCTTTCTGTTAAGTTCGCTTATACGCTGTACCTCACCCTCTTCTTCTATCCCACGCTGACGCTTCTCCTCTGCAGCAACCCAGGCAATCCTATCATCCCACTGAACCATACGGTAGTTAACAAAGGTCTCTAACTGTGCCCCTACCATGCCGTCCGCTACCCCACATTTTATGCATATTTCTCGGTACTCGGCAAACTCGTCAGTCAAAAGAGACAATAATCAGCAACAGGACGATCATAATTTCTTTGAGAGCCAAATTTCTTTTCAAGAACCCGACAAGAACCTTGATTTTCTGAGTCAAAACCGATTTGTAGCCATCAAGCCGAGCCGCACTCAGATCGCTAAAGGACCACATGTGTCTCGCGAGCCGCTGTTTACCGACCACTGTCACAGACTAATCAGCACTTGATGGGTGATAGGATCTATATCACTTGGGCGCCTTTATTTCGAAGGACATTAATTGGTACCAAGTCACAAATCAAGACACTCTAGGCAGTTTGATAATAAAGAGAAGGTGGAAATGGCTTGGCCACGTCATGAGAATGAATCCTGATATATCTGCAACAACAACTCTCAATTGAACACCATAGCGAAAGAGAAAGAAGAGGGGCCTAAAACCAACATGAAAGCGAACGATAGAAAGTTAAATGAGTGTGGCATCTCTGACATTGAAAACTGCATCAAAGATTGCACTAGGCAGGCAAGCGTGGAAAGGCCTCTCTGCAGCCGTATGTGTCACTAGGCATAAAGAGAAATGACTAACTGACCGACTGACCAGTTACGTCAGGTCGACCTAGGGCCCAAGTGTATTTAACAAACAAATGTGACAGACTCGGAGTCCTGCGTGTTCTTGAAGCATAGAGTCGGCCTCGAGTAATAAAGGTTCCTGGTTCAATTCCCGGTTAGGGCTGGGAATTTTTTCCCGTGGACTTGCACTTTTGTTAATTCCCCCTGGTCTCTGGGTAGTGATATCGGACGCCCGTTTGCATTGTTGTGCATGTGGAAATTCCCTTGGCAGTTGAAATCGAAAAGAGTAGCCTAACTGCACTGCCCGGGCGAAATTTGTAGTCAAAAATTTACCGAAAGTATTTTAGGATCCTCGCCAGTGCTACAGAGCCTGTGCACTGTGCTGAGCTTCTTCGGATTGAGATTTGAGTTAGAAGAAGAACGGAGCACTTATGGATTACTACCCGTGTGCCGTGATAATGATCCGCTGTTCAAACCTCAGTGACAGACTCGGTGCAAATAACAAATCCAAAACTTTCGGCACGGCAGGCAAACATCTAAAAATGGCGCTTTTGCGACTCTAATTTATTTTATGATCCTATGACTCTCTCTGTCTGCTAGTGTCGTTCTCCTCATTCTTTTATAAAACGAGATTCAGAACACATACTTTCATACTTATCTAGTAATTCTCCATAATTCACCTCCATTTATTAGTTTGGCTCCTAAGAATCCTAATTCATATCTAATTAAAAAGTGCATCATCATCAACAGCAATTTCTTTTACAGAACGTCAAAACTAGCCTGAAAATTTCTTTTTCCTAGTGAACTGTTCAGTGTTTCAACAGCTGATGTATCCTTTATGGCTTGGATCCACATTCGCCGAGGTCTGACTCTGCCTTATTTTCAAGAGAATTTACCCTCGATAACCATCCTATCCAAGCTACCGTGACGCTCAACATGGTTAAATACCTTAGCTTTAAGGACATTATGCTGTTTATGAGCCAGTTCTCCCTAATGGTCTGATCATGTAGGATGTCGGGTTTCATAATTCACACCCATCTGATAACTGTCCATAATATACTTTTGTCCATCACTTTAGCTCATAAGAATTCTCTTTCATGTCTAAATGACAGAGGCAGGTTGCAGAGACAATTATTTAATGTGTGAAAAAGAAAGAAAGTCACAAAGGGAAAACAAAGGACAACGTTAGGCAAAGTACCAGTCAATGATTTCCCAGATCATCAACGAATCAAATGTTTTGGCGTACTACATAAGAGCAGCAGACTACGTGTGAAGATGACAACCAAGAAATAGGTGGAGGGAGTAAAAGTGGCACTACAGAAACGCTGTATGACATTTTAAAAAGATCAACAATCCGCAAAAGATAGGAACCTCTATCTAACACCTCTCTGTGATCGGTTTGCTGCATAGGCAGTACGACAAAAGAAAGGAACCTCCATCTGACACCTCTCTGTGATCGGTTTGCTGTATAGGCAGTACGACAAAACATCAAGAGGTTTGAGGAGTGGGGTTTGAACATCTGATCAACATGATAGCACACGGGTAGTAACTCTTAAGTGCTCCGTTCTTTTTCTAACTAAATTCTCAGTCTAAAGAAGCTCAGTACAGTGCACAGGCTCTGTAGCACCGGCGAGGATCCTGAAATGCTTTTTGGGTAGATTTGTAACTCAAAATTTGCCCTGGCAGCTCTGTTAGGCTACTATTGACGTGCGCAGCAATGCACATGGGTGTCCGATCACATTACCCAGAGACGAGGGGGAATTACTAGAAGTCCAAGTCCACGTGAAGAAATCCCAGCTCTTACCGGGGATTGAACCCGGAACCTTTAGCACTCGAGACAGACACCATGCCTCGAGAATTTAAAAAAAAAAATAGAGAAAGAAGAAGATAATTATCATGCTCTACCAAAGAGCCATAACTGCTCAGAAACAACTCTGCCATCTATGCGGACTGAAACCATATCACTGTGTTAACAAACTAACCACAATCCTGCGTTTATTTGTCTTTGATTTTCATAAAATAATCAGAGCGAAAATAAAAACCCGGCGGGCGTGATATTGATCACCTCGGCTGTCGAGTGCCCTTGGTTCATACAAATATACATCTTTGCACCATATTAAGTATGGGCCAAAGGCAGGAATGGGCTCTTCACATAAAGAAATAGAAACCTCTTCATACATTTAAGGATCGTTTAGAAGAGTGTTGTTCAACCAGTGCGTCATGGCCCAGTGATGTGACATTAACGTGGAGGGATAAGTAGTTTTTCTTTTCTACGATCGCTGTCTGTGAGATTTAAAACCTCAATGATGAGAATCAAACAGGTAGGTATGTAACTTGTACCCACCAGGATATCACACAAGCGATAAACACCCGGTGACACAATGCCAGGGTGGGGCTTCAAAATAAGAAAAACTGCGTCCCACATGGTGACGACTAGTGTTAATATATATAAATCAAACAAGTACAAATCCCGGAAACCAGTAATAAAACAGTAATAAAACAGTAATACTGTATTATGGTACCCGTCAATTGTATAACCTCTAGTCCCATCTAGATTGGAATGGAAATAAATACAATTATAACTCCTGTAGTGGATATATGATTCCTGCAAAATTAGTGTGCGTCGCTGTAGGCGTCAATTTCGTTTCTGGTCATATGAGTGTGTGCGCGCGCGCGCGTGTGTGTGTATGTGTTTGCAACTGTCAATTGAGCGGCGAAACAGGTTCCCCTGTTTTGGTGGGTCGCGGATGTAAAAAAAGTTGAGGAACACTGGTTTAAAAGTTTAGTTGTCCTATCTTTGGAATTTTCCAGTCACAGTTTCTGTTTTATTAGGTTCTTCTTTGAGAAAGACTTTGGTCGAAACGTTCGGTTATATTTGTGCTCTTATTTTTCATTCCCTTTGTTGAGCTGTCTAGTCGAATTTTATGTTATTTAACAATACTTGTCCTCATCTTGATTACGGATAGAGGCATGTTTGAGTGCGCAATAATAATAATGACAAAAAACTATGTTTCTAATGGGAAATCAATGTAATATCATATTTCAAAAAATATAAAATATACTTTAATTTTCTTTTTAAATAAGGTCTAAACAGGCTTTTTTGGGCGTGGGGAAAAAGAAGGGGGGGGGAGTCTTAGCCCACTTACAAATTTGCTAGGGACGCGGGTAGAGGCAAATTTCCCCCCCCCCCCCAACCTCACTCGACTCTAACCCGTTTTAAAATTATTGAGTCGTTCTATCTTAATAGCTGACCACAAATGACGTCACTGGACAGTCCACTATTTTAGAGGGCAGCCAGACCGGGTTTCCCGGCCTTCTGTGTTTCTTCCAAGGCGTTGCCAAGGGTTTTGCGCGTCTCTTTCAGCGACCTCTCTCCAGCGGTGTCTCTCCAGCGGCTTGTGTTCAGTCTTCATCACCATGAAATTTTTTGAATTGGCATCCCACCCCCTGTGACCTCTCAGGCTTAGGAGGCGTTGCGATCACGCTTCGTAATGCCGAAGTGCCGATTCGATCTAACCCGCGGGCCGTGCGCCTTGCAATGGTTTCAACATTGGTGTCAAGAAGCCAATCGTCCAGAAAGAAATGGCAAACTACTGGGCGTAAACTTGCCTTTAAAAAAAACCACAACAGCTAAAATATGCTGGGGTTAGTTCTGCAATGTCATGTAAAGAATACGCAACTGACTATTTTAAAACCACTCCCTGAAAAATTAGACTGTCCGGTGGCTGTGGATTTCCCCTGTTTGTGATCGGCTGTTCGGAAATTATCGCAATTTTTCTTAGGGGGAGCGGGTGGCGGAGGGGCAGCCTCAAAGTGAAGAAACCTCTAGGTTCAGGCGCCCTCACTATTGTGTTTTTGAGCTTGTGGAGTAGTTATCGCCTGGTTCTAATCGTGGACAATATGTCTGGCAACAATACCCTGGCGTTTCATGCATTCGATCGATGGCTTTCTACCATCGGTTCCACTGGCAGGCTGGAATTGCTTTCTGTTGACATGAGCCTCGGGGCAGAACGTCATTGGAAAGTCGGATGTGCTACCTGTGTTTATGGTTGTGAGTGTGTGCGGTTGTGTGCGCGTGATTGTGGTTTTTCTTATGTTTTTGTGTGCGTGTTTGTGTGCATATGTGTGTGTGAATGTATGCGTACATGTGTGTATTTGTATGCATGTGTATGTGTGTGTTTGTGGAAGGAAGAGTGAAGGGACTATAAAAGGAAGTGGAAATATTAAATGAAAAAATATAAGAAGAGATACATGAAGAGAGCAGAGGTAAGTGAATGTGTGTGTATAGATTTATGCATGATAGAGAGAGAGAGAGAGAGAGAGAGAGAGAGAGAGAGAGAGAGAGAGAGAGAGAGAGCAAGGGGGTAGTGGGAGGGAGAGAAATCCCAGGTAATAAAAACAAGGAAACGAAACAAAGCAAAGAACCCCAGTCATTAAAAAAAAATAATAATACAGAATTACTCTGATTTGTTTTGACTAACTCTTCTTCAATACGTAACGTGTTGTGCTGGTATTTATTTTATGCCTACAGGTTTCTGTTTCACGTACTACCAGTCTTGTCCTATATAAATATATAAATTTGCCTCCATTAAGTGAGTCATTTTATCTTTCGACTCAGTCCCCATGAATCTACGGTGCGCTAGAACCCTGTGCCGTCCCGCAAAGAAAAGTCAGGTCTGCCTGTTTCTGTTCTCACCGCTGCAGATTCAAGAGACCCTTTTCTGCCGCACAGGACCTTATATCAGCTTTTTGACTCACTGTCCATTTCCGTAGAGTCCGGATCTGCAAACCTGCCAGTTTTAGTTCGCAAGTGTAGCCAAACCAAAATTTTTATAACAGTCTAACTTAGGTTAACAGGCTAACAACCTACCAAACTAGTCTGTTACAACCTCTTCCTGAATTCATTTCAACGCAGATTGAAGAAGCATTTTTCACGCCACTTAGCATATAGTGCTAGACACATGTTTTATAAGCCAGTCGGCGCTCGGTGGGTGATATAGTCAATTGGTACCCATTTAAGGCGGGGTTGACCTGGGAGTCAAGGTCATTTTTGTAATAATCCGGCTCGATGCGGATTTGAACTTAAAACCTTCCAGCTCCAGACAAGGGTCTAACCGTTACACCACTGCGACTGTCTCAACACACAATCAAATATCCTTAAAAGTATTAATATTTTTGTGTATTGCTCATTTACAAATCTGCAGCCCCTCTAGCCCGACCCCTAGAAAATTATAATCGGGCCGAACTTCTTACTATACTACACTCAACCCCAATGTTTTCTTTGCGTCGTCGCCCCTGATTTCCTGCTCTCAGTAATATATTCCATCATTATCAGTTATTATTTGACCAGGCCAACTCTTGCCTATTGGCCTTGTGATGAAAGAACCAGTCCAAAGTTATCCACTGCAGCTCTTATCTAATATTGATTTCCCTGCCAGTTTTATATCAGCATTGCGTTCTGCCTAGACGGAATTTAAGGCCGTGTTTTGCTGCTAGTTTCAAATCGGCGTGGGGTTCTTTCTCTAGGGACTAAATTCTAGCGACGAAACTTGGTTATTGGTTTGACACCTGTATGCCATCATTATAAACGTTTTGTATTGGGAATTCATATGAACGCTAGGTTTATTTGAGTATGCTGATGTGAATGTTTTCTCAGTAATTTTTAAGAATATCTTAGAATCTAGATTATAAAGCGCAAACCCTTTCTGTATTTCATGTGCGCATTTGTAAAATTCATTGGTGGGCTTCATATGAATTTTGTTAGACAAATGAAAATGTGTGAATGTGGACGTTCGCTTTTCTGCAACTCGATGGAGTATAACCAATATTTAACTATACTAAAACTCTACCTTTTATGAGCACATTCATGAATTTAACAATCTTTTGTCGAAAAATTTGTACTACCAAAATCATGTCCCATCAGTTTTTGACGGACTATTGGTCAAATTTTTCACCATGTCTTTGCAGTTCGGATTAAAAGTGAACAATGATGGCTTGCCTCTACGACATATTTCAGCATATTTATGCACGTTTCGTCCACCTCCTGTAAAGCAGGAAACTGAGAGTCATTTCCCCTGCCCCGTTTTTTAAACTAACGTAAAAGGAGCAATATTATGTTTATCCCAAGGGGGTTATTATCACAATTGTGAGCCCTGGCTCAGCCCATATTCACACTTATGAGGACGAAGGCAGGATTTGACACTGTGATTGAACGGTCAGACTTCGACTTTAGCTGTCACACGGTCACGTGTATGGGGGAGGGGTGTCAACTGACTCTCTAAGTATATGTTGGAGTGCGGACAGGTACACAGTGATTTTCTGATCGACTTAGTATAAAGTATTACTGTTTGTTGGTGGTGTACATGAAAGCCATCTATGTGCTTAGGAAATGAGTTTATTGCAGAGAAGAGAGTTTCGTGTCTGCCGCGACACGTAGTATGCACTGTCTCGTGGGACCTAGGTTCAGTTTGTCGCGAATAGAGTTTGGGTTAGGCCTAGTTGCAGATTTTATGGGGGTCGTTAAAATCGCTAACCTGCTCTAGTATAGAGATCTCCTCAAGGGAGAGTGAGTTCTCGATGTCCCGAGGTCGTAACGTGTGTCATAAAATGACGCCCTTTGGACACAGCCATGGTGAAAGCACTGATCGGCAAATAAAGTATGAATGAGTACATAGTGTGTAAATGGGGGAGGCAGAGCCTGAAATTGGGATAAGAACCCCGACGGGATACTACTCTAGCGAAAGCTTACTTTTACTGATTGATGCAATACATAAAGGAAATGCAGGTAAAGCTGTCCACTAGTGTGACTGTTAGAGATTATAGCCATGATGGCAGTTGAAAGTTTAACCCGTCACTGTTTCAAAGGAGATAACAGTTCATTTGAAAAAAAAATAAAGAAGCACAAAATACAGAAAGAGTTTATGATTTTAGTGTGTGTGTGTGTGTGTGAGTGAGTGTGTGTGTGTGTGTGTGTGAGTGTGTGGGTGGAGGGGGTGTTGGATGTGTTTGTGTTTGTGTTTGTGTAAATATATAAAATAGTAAATTACTGCTTCCTAATGTCAGACGAAAATTTTCTTTGTTTTAAAACCTTTACTTTGGCTGTTGCTGGTGGCCCTGCTATAACCCAAACTATGGGTTGAACGGGGTTTTTGTGACCTGTCCCAGGTGATCCTCATTCGACTCCCTGCTGCGGGCTTGGCGCCTTGGGTTGGTGTCGACAGTGGTATCGAGAAGCCAACAGTCTAGAAAGTAATTAAAAGAAAACTACTAGACGTAAATTTACTTAGAAAAACCACAACAGCCAAAAATGCTTGGGTTGGTTCCGCAATGTTCTCTCAAGAAAGACAACTCACTATGCAATCATTCTGTGTCGGTTGAGATGAGAAAGAGAATTCGGTTTTCTTTTGTAATATCCCACCCAGATGAGCCAGAGGACAGTCCTATATTTTAGAGGGTGGAAAGACTGTGTTTCCCGGCTTTCTGATGCTTTTACCGACCCCAAAACATCTAGTACTGGCTCTAAGCCCAGCCTACCTACGTCCCACGACAGAGCGCAGCCTAGGTCCTACGCCTGCATGCACCCTAGGTCCCGTGACTGCATGCAGCCTATCTACCACCCCCTGAAGTTTTAGATTGTCCTGTGGATATCCCCTGTTTGGGGTAGGATATTAAGAAAGCACCGAAAAGTCTTAAAAGCTACATAAATCCTACCATGATAGATGGACGCGAATCACTCATCGGCGGCAGTGTGTGAGCCCATTGGCTCGCCGGTTGACGACCTCGTCACCTGTCGGGACAGTGTTTGTGTCTGTCTCCATTGATGGATTCAACAATGCAGAAAGGAGTCCTTTTCGGGCTCTTAGTGGCGTGCAATTCTAAGACATTTTATATAGCACAATAACCTAGTCGCAATTATAACCTGAAGCTGGGGATGCTGGTTGAATGTGACGATCCCCCCCTTCCCCCAATCCCCCTAGCAAAGCACCCACCTACATATGGAAATGGTCGTTGGAAAGTGAAACACTATATTTTAGGCTGATGGGAACCTCTAGTATGAGACGTCTCCTCATAGGCCTAAAGGAACCTAGAGACCTCATGTTCTTTCATACTCCCGGAGTCACTTTATATCCTGTGTCCCATCTCTGTGTCGCGTTCGGCCCCTGCCCCTCCTTCCTGGACCTGCCTTCGCTATAAAATCCGTCGTGGCGTCCTAATATGACGCAATATATTTCATCCGAGACAGGATGCTGCAGCCAATCTTCCATGATGCGAAAGCACTGATCTTCGGACTAGCATTTAGCTCAAAGTATGACTCACATGATGTACATGCAGCTGTGTGTAATTTTGATCTCCTTGCTGGGGACTTTTGAAGCAGAGCCTGAAAAATTGGGATAAGAACCCGACGGGATACTTACTCTAGCAAAAAAGTTTACTGGAGTTTTACTGAGGGGGATGATGTTGCAAGACATAATGGACAATGCAGGTAAAGCTAGTCCACTAGTGTGACTGTTAAAGATTGCATAGCCATGATGGCAGTTGAAAGTTTATCTATAAAAACCCGTCACTGTTTCAAAGAAGAAGAAGAAGAAGAAGAGTAAGAAGAAGAAGACGAAGAAGAAGAAGAAGAAGAAGAAGAAAGAAGAAGAAGAAGAAGAAGAAGAAAAGAAGAAGAAGAAGAAGAAGAAGAAGAAAAAGAAGAAGAAAAGAAGAAGAAGAAGAGAGAAGAAAAAGAAGAAGAAGAAGAAGAAGAAGAAGAAGAAGAAGAAGAAAGAAGAGAAGAAGAAGAAGAAGAAAGAAGAAGAAGAAGAAGAAAGAAGAAAAAGAAGAAGAAGAAGAAGAAGAAAAGAAGAAGAAGAAGAAGAAGAAGAAGAAGAGAAGAAGAAGAAGAAGAAGAAGAAGAAGAAAGAAGAAGAAGAAGAAGAAGAAGAAGAAGAAGAAGAAGAAGAAGAAGAAGAAGAAGAAGAAGAAGAGGAAGAAGAAGAAGAAGAAGAAGAAGAAGAAGAAGAAGAAGAAGAAGAAGAAGAAGAAGAAGAAGAAGAAAAAGAAAAAGAAGAAGAAGAAAGAATAAAAATTTGAGTGAGAACTGATTAAAAGTACACGAGACAAAAGGCTGTACAAAGACATAACTACCAGTAAACAACGGTGTGAGCGTCTACTGACTATTCCCAGTCGAATCACAAATAGTAATTTCAATAATTCTAATAAATTCTGATGCCATATCTAACGCCACCCTACCAGTCCAACTTTTTCGCGGATAAAGTATTTCTTACCGAAATCTAGTGATTATTGATCTGTTTATCTATTTCAGATTACAGCGTCGTAGAACTGTTGATAGCTTGAGACATCCCTGGGATGGGCACGGTCCATCGCTGCAAAAGAAGAACAGCCATCTCTTCTCCTGGGATGACGAGTTCTGGAAGAAGTCTGTCAAGGGACAGCAAAGCCTAGCTTCGTCAGCCTCCACGTTCGAAGAAGTGGAATCGCTGTGTCTTTCGAAGAGCTCTTCTGACTCAATGTGTAGCGCACAGCGAAACTGGGAGAGATATGCCAGTGGCGGCCCAATGAAAGGGACCCTACCATCCCGCCGGTTTATATCTCGCCAAAGCTCTACGACCAGTACTTCGACATCGAGGTCGAGTGGTGTCATGGGAGACGCCGCTGGGAGCGAGGAACTCTCTGATATTAACCTGGATAAGTACCAGTTTATTGCTGATACGCTACTGGAAAGTATGGATCTTCTTGGAGCTCAAGGTAATCTGGATATTGCAGATAAGTATTACCTAGAGAAAATTTTTAAACGTGTTCTCGAATGGAATAATGGAATACCGGTGTCAGCGTCAAAGACAACTTCAGTAAATAGTGCTCAGTTAGCAGATATTAAACATTCCACAAAACTGTTAGCAAATCAGGAAAGACATCGGGATGCAAATTCACCCAGGTCGAACGCAGCTCTGAGAGAGAGACTACTGAAATTGAGACACAATGAAAAAGTCAGCTCGAACGTTCACCATCTCCAACAGAGTGATGTGCGAACGCGACTGCAGAACGGCGACCCCCCAGCCAGACGACGTAGGGATCTGATTCTTCCTGATGAAGATGATGCACCCACAGATTCGCGTAAGCATCCTTTTCAGTCTTCAGGTAAAAGATACGGGGTGAAGAGGCAGACTTCACATTCATCTAGAGACACCTCAGTGTCATCAAAAGCAATTAGCGATATTTCAGTGGGCAAACATTCATTGTTATCTTCAATTTCCTCGTTCAGTATGGATAATGGTTCACTCAGAGGATCTTCGCAAGAGGCCCCGGAGATTCAGCAAACAGCTCATCGACCAAGCCGAGCGACTTTCGTGCCCCAATACTCCATACAACCAACAGGCAGTTTCGAAAGCTCTGCTTCTCCTGATCCTTTCTTGCTGTCTCAACCTTGTGCTTCAAGTCATGCTGAGCGTGTGCTTATGGGTCTTGGTTTTGGTGCTGCTGAAGGTTTTCTGCCTGAACGATTTTTAAAGGACTGGTACTCTAAAATATCTAAAGCTCAAAATGAATCAGCTGTTAATGCTGAACTAAAGCGGCAATGGTCTGTTAACAACCCCTCTGCTAATGTAAGTGTAGGTGATCAGCGATGTTCCCAAAATGTGAAAGAAAACTCCCCACTAGGAGTACCCCGTGAAGCATCTTCAGTTTTCACGTCAGCCAATGACAAGCGTACAAAACTGCAAAGGCTCAAAGAATACATCGCTGCTCAGACAAATAATATCTCATCAATAGAGGAAGAAAAAGAAATGACAGGGAGACAATCTCCGTTTTCAAGGCAAACATCAGTACCTCTTGGCCTGGAGGCCTTAAGTAAATTAGATGGGAAATCCAGGCTGCCTGGCATGGATCCCTTCAATAAAGAGACTCAACTTCGGATGTTCATAGCAGACAAGCCCAACAATATGAAAAATGGAAGATCTACATGCGCAAATAATGGAAAACACTCAGATTGGGCTGCTTCAGTGTGTTCTTCTGAAGATCTGAACTCGGAAAGTCGACACCATCTAATGAAGAAGTCCTCGCGAAAGAATGCTAATCCTCATATAGAGGAAACGTTTGAGAATCTACAACAAATCATGCAGAGACAACTGAAAAAAAGTGATTTATCCGACACACAGAGAGACATCCAAGATAACCCAGAGATTTGCAAAAGTCATTCTAAACACTATTTTGTTAATAAACAGCAGAATGTTACAAACAGGTGTTCACCAGGGAATATTTCCAACAGTAATACACGTGGGACTAGAGCACCAAGGTCCCCTACAAGGCAAGCTGCCATCGATGTCTGTGATACGGTGTCTAGGCACTACAGAAGTGATCAGCAACATCAAAACATAACACACGACGCAGTGCAAAAAGGGATACCACCCAGAAACAATGTTGGAAAAGAACAAAATGTTCCAAAAGTACACCACAGAACTCCGCAAAAAAGCGAATCACTACTCTCGAAGGATAGTGAGGAGGTAGCAAGTATTATGCAAAATCAGCCTACTACAACTAAGCCTTATTCACCGGCAAACCAACATCCCAACAATGTTATTTCCAGTCAGGGTCGGCCCTTGAAATCAGCATTGAAACACGTAGAACCAGCCATGATATCAATAGTGCTGGAGGACACCGACCAAGGCGAAGGAAGGTGCAAGGCAGACATTCTATCAGTATCACCAGAAGGAATCCATCTCGTTATTCCTCTCTCAGCCTGTAGCCCGTCTTCCTTGTCGCCCATCCCTCAGTCACCTGTTACTGTTATAGAAGTTGGCCTTGATAACCAGCAGGATAGTATGGACACAGAAGGAACAAACTCCTCAAGGGACACAGAAGACGATAATTTCAACTACCCATCATTGTTTTATTCTGGTGAATACAGCGCAATGGAACCAAAACACGACAGGCGAAGATCGCTTTCAAACCTAACCTTAAAACCTGAACACCCTCAGCGCAGAAGAAGCACAGGAATCATTTCTCCTATAGCCTGCCAGTTGAGCTTGATGAAAGTATCAAAGAGTGGCAATGAAGGTCCACACTCGACGCGGGCTATCTTTGGAAGTTCCCGTGATCCCGGAAATTCGAAATTTATTGGAAAAACAAAAGGGTTTCCTAACAAGTCAATCAAAAAATACTTTGGGCGAACCGAAAAAGGGGAGAGAAAAAAGAAGAGCTTCGTTTTCCGAGGCGGAGCCTATTATTATTAACGACGTCTTAGAAAGACAAAGAAGTCATTCCTCAAAAGATGGGGCGAGTACTGATTCTCATCTTTATGACATCAAGCAACAGGACATGTCTTCAGGTGGCAAAGAGGAACCGGCCGCACAAATAAGTAAAGATGTATGTACTACTAAAAGCAATGACTTGGAGGAAATACCAAAAGCAGCATACAGTGAGCTACATATTTCTAAATCCTTCAGACATGAGAACGATCAAGCATTATCAAGTGTCGATCCTCAAATACACACCTGTATTAAGCATAAAAATGGCACAGCTATATCTGGGTCCATGACGTTTCAACAGCATGATAATACCAAACGCGCATGAAAATGTAGATCATGCGTGTGAATTCAAAGTTGCGCGAAGTGTACATTCTAGCCCAAGATCTGCAAAATCAGCATTTAAAACGACAAGCAAACAACATGTTGATAATAAACCAGTGCCTTATATTGATTATTTTTCTGAAACTGATGCGGAGGAATTTCCAGTCAATGTAAATCCAGACTTGAAACCGCGTCCAATTAGCAGTATAGCCAGATGTCTAGAAGCTGCGACTAGTATTACAGAAGAAGAAGTAGACTTAATGTTGCCGCACTTTATTTCAGAGAGTACAGATAATAAGCTATCCCCCACCCTGCAGTGTTCTAAACGCAACCATGGCTTCAATCTTCCAGAAGGCATCCATCAAAAGAAAGTCAAATCTCAAATGATAAGCCGTGCTGTTGAAGTCAATTCTTCAACATGTCCTTACACGCAAGAAAGCATTAGCCAGTTTTATCCTGTAGAATATTATTATGCCAGTGATAAAAGCACGCAGTGTTCCTTAATAGGGTCTAGGTTCGAGACACCATCACAAACAATGTATAGTTATATGAGTGCGTCCACACAAACAGGAGTTTATAAACACGAAGTTTCTAGTCAAACAAGCGATCTTCTCTGTTTTGTAAACAGCAGCGCCAGGATTCCAACCCACAATGGCAAAACCCAGTCAAAAGGTATCAATACAGTCGTGTGTCTCATAGGAAGAGAACATGGCAATAATTATATAAAGCACTCAACAAACTATACTGCAGCAAACTTCAACAATATCGACGAGACAATTCGGGAAATAGATGCAGAACTGAGCAACATTGAGATGAGAAATTATCAGCGGTTGCGTCAGATCAACACTGGACAATCAACAGAACGATCATATCCGTCATGCCATATACATGGACCTGTGGACAGCACCCACTCGACAGTGTCATCTAACTACCACCAACACTTAGCTCACAATTTGGTCCCCAGAGAGCGAACTCATAGACTTGCACTGAAAAGATGTGCCCCTTCAAACTGGCAGGATGCCACAGAGTTGACAGACACCTCGCACTCAAGTGATGATACTTTTGATAAATGCACTGATCATAGAGGTGGGTTTAGGAATGGTGATCGTCCAAAAACAGTTAATCACTATCAACATGAGACCCAGATGCAGCGAATTTCTAGTGCAGTTGCAATTCCCAGAGATGTTACTTCGTCTTCAGAATTATCAGGTCTTGGTGTAGACTGTGAAGAAGATACACCGTCGCACATTTACAACACCAAAGAAGCCACTGTGTCTTCGAATTCCTTTAGGGCCAGTAAAAATAGTCCACGATACAATTACCACGTGCCAGTTTACTCGTATAATATTGATACAGTCAAAGATTCTCCCGCTGGAGATAAGAAAAGTCAACAAATGCCTGTGAGTGAATTAGTAAACACTTTGCAGCTGCAGTCAAAGGAGAGTCATGGGGAGAATAAAGACATTTCTTCTGCTAACACTTTCACACCAGACAATGATCCACATAAGAAGACTGACACAGAGTATTTGTCTAAGGGCAACACATTGAACGCCATAGATTTTCACTGTGAAAAAGATATTGATACTCAAACAAATGCAACTCTGTTTGAGAACAAGAGAGGAAACGATGTAAATGCCACTTGCCTAGACCCTAACATAGCTAGGAATGCCCCCACTAATCATAAGCTGGTTAACATAAAGCAGATGATGAAAATAGACTGCAGTGAATCTGCACAGCTCTCGCAAACCTCGGTAGGAAGGGAACAATTCGATAAGGGCCATTCAAAATTATCCAGGTTAAAATACAATCAAAGCTCACATCGGAGTTCTGGCAGTAGTTTCGATATTGAACTTGACTTTATGAACGCTGGTGAACCCATAGGGAAGTTCAAATGCTCAGATTCCATCTCGCAAACATTGCAAGATTGCAAACGACAAATAAGAAAACAGGAAAATGTCCAAGAATCTGTGGATCTAGAGCAGCTAGTTAGAGCAACAACGCAGACCAACGTTATTTCCGAAACAACCAAAGCTTCAGCTAATTCAGATATGACATCACAATTATGCAATATGTCGAGGTCAGATGAGAAAGACTGTCATGAAATTCGTTCTACGTTCATTGTAACACCTGTGAAGATTCAAAGGATACAAAGAGAAATATCCTTAGACAAAAGAAATACAGAAAATAAAGATATTGTATTGGGTGATAAAGATAACTTTGCTTCTAGGACATTACCAATCGATGCAATAGCAGATGAAGAGAATAACGACAAGCAATTAGTGCCAAACATAGCAGGGAACACTTTAGAAAACTCTTATAAGATTAGGGGCACACTAGGCAACGGTGTGGTGGCTACAGTCTCTGGCACCAAGGAATTGCTTCAAGTTCCTGGATCCCCTGATCATTTATTTAACAGAGCAAGATACCCTTTGGCTTCAGGGTCCAGTACTCCGTCCACGTCGTCTGTAACATCCTCAAAAACACAGAAACAAGAGAACATTGCGATGGACGTAGAAGAAGTCGGTCTGTCAAAGACGCAGGTCGTTGTCGACAGCATCATCTGTGATGAAAGTGCAAGGAGATATTCTTCGCTCGCATCAGTGCAACAATTAGACAATAATAGAAATAGAACTGAAACAAAGTCGTTTTTACAAAAGCCTAGCGGAGCTTCTGCGAAGACTTTTAGTCAGCTTAGTTCCGCTGAGATGCCACTTGACGAATATAGAGAGGCTTCAATGTATCCAATAATTTCCAACGATTTTAAATTAGATCGAAATCGCTCGGACAGTAGTGTGGCCAGTGAGTGGGGAATTAAAAATACTTTCACAGATCTAGACACATTAGAAGTAGAACATTCCCAAGATATGGCTACATTTCCGCCTGTGTTTCACCCTGATGTTTTTTATAAAAACCACAAGATCAGAAGAACCCAGTCTGTTGGTGACTGCCCTGTTACCCGTGAGGGTCATGAAACATGCGACGTGGACAGTAATAAATCTGTGGTGGGCTCTGAGCTGGATCAAGATCTCGATGACATGGAAGTCTTCGAAGTAGAAACCAGGAAACACAGGTCAAACAGTGAAAGCAGTTACAGTGAGCTACTTCTAGACTTGGGAGACAGTCTCAGTCAGTACTCTGACAGTAACGAGAGCATTAAGAAAGATGTTAGTAACTCTTACCTGTTGACGACAAGTTGTAATACTGATGATTTATTACAGGTGTCCGATTTTGGGGGTTTAAGCCCAACATTACTGCAAAGGAAAGCTATGTCACCGTCGCCGAGCAGCTCGATCAAAAGCCATGAAAGGAGGAGACAATCTCCGTCGTTTGCAGCTGCAAGATCACCTTCTCGGGAATTTCCTCCGGAACCTATTCACTGTAGTGACTCTGACGATGAACTCGATTCTGAAACTGAACTTAAGATTAGGGAACAATTAAGACATGTCCGTAGAGAAAGCAGACGAAACTCAAAGGATAACTGGGATGCGATTCAGTCCGTTATACATTCACAGAATAAGGTGAGTGATAACAGTTCACTCAATCAAGAAGAAACACCATACACTGCACTGAACTATTCATATAATTGGATCGTGTTAACCTGCCCGAATATGGTAACACCAAGTGAACAGAAGAAATGTTCCATTGATAGCAGTTCTAGTGATGAGTGTGACCAGGCAATATCGAGAATAAACCAGAATCGACCATCAAGGAAACTCATCAAAATGAGCAGTGACCCAGCTGACAAGGATATGTATTGTAGATCTTTTTCTTCGTCATTAATAAACGAGAAAAAGTCACACAAGTTTCTGAATTGTCCGGTGGTGGAGGAACATTTGGATGATCTTGAAAACGTAGCAGTGTCCTGTATTCCACCCACACAAACTGAAGGACCAGAGACAGCTTCATTATCTGAAGTTACAAATCACCCTGTGCCCAGCGATGTGAATGCACCCTTCACGACAGATTTAAAATTATTGGAAAATAATTCAAACTGCGGCGGAACATTGCAGATTCAAAATGAAACTGAAGAAAGTTGTTTAAATGCGGATAATCAGCTTCATAAATATTTGATCAGTGACAATGTGCAGGATAACACTAACACTGCGCGAATTTTGGAGGTCGAGTTTTTCAGCGATGATGCTGATAGAGACATATCGCTGATAACAGATCGACAAGAAAGCTTTACACGAACCATCCAGTAATATATTGGACGAATTAGAAATAATAGCATTGTTTCAGAAGATTGATGGCTACGAAAGTTCAGTGAACCCATGTGTGGATTACAGTAGTGAATCATCATCATCTTCATCATCTGTGCAGTTCAAACTGTCTCAAAT
Organism: Candidula unifasciata; assembly: GCA_905116865.2. Lineage (NCBI taxonomy): Eukaryota > Metazoa > Mollusca > Gastropoda > Stylommatophora > Geomitridae > Candidula > Candidula unifasciata. Next base: position 104,903 of record CAJHNH020001021.1, read on the forward strand.
CTCTGAGGAAGACACACAGAGTGAGGATAACACTAGCGATGAAAGCCGAAGACACATCTGGCAAGTGAGGAGTCGGTTCGTTCTGCCACAGGACACTGTGGAGTCCTTGCTGGATGTTATCGTGAGGCAGGACAGTGTCAGTTCTAGATCATCCTATCATACTGATAACCCTGGCAGCTCACCACATATAGAAGACGCAACAATGTCTGGGTCTAGCGCTGGTAAATCCGCTCAAAACGCATGCACTTCCTCTTACTATAGTGACAACCAAGATAGCTCATTGAATGTGGAAGAAGCAATGGCTAAACCTAGTCACGGTTCAAACAGCTTTAAATCTTCCTTCTGCAATAATAACACAGACAACTCTGCGCATGTTAAAGAAACTGCAATATCTGGGTCCAACAATGTTAAACTCACTCAGAATTCACTCAGCTGTAAATCCACGTATTCCAGTAATAACACTGACAGCTCGTCATATGTTACAGAAACTGCAATGTCTGGGTCCAACAATGTTAAACGCAGTCTTGAATCATACAGTGTTAGATCCTCGTATCCTAGTAATAACCCTGACATCTCGTCAGATGTTCCAGAAACTACAATGTCTGGGTCCAGCGATGTTAAACTCACTCAGAATTCACACAGTTTTAAACACTCTTATCCAATTGATAACCCTGCCAGCTTGTCGAATGCTACAGAAACTATATTGCCTGCGTCTAACGACGTTAAACCCATTCATGAATCCTACCGTTCAAGATCATCTTTCCACAGTGACCACCAAGACATCTTACCATGTGCAGCCATAATTCCAATTACGGAGTCTAACGCAGTTGAACCTATTCATAACTTATATATTATTTCAAATAATATAACACATAATCAACAAATAGATGTAGCAACTATTAACACAAATGAAGGATTACAACATGATGGGGCACATTCAAATGAAATTCTTACAGAACTGAACCAGCCAAACACAGAAGATTGTGTGAATGTTGAAGACACCGGGACTTTTGCAAGTGACTGCCATTTAGAATGTCACCAACAGAAGAATGCCTTCAGAGATTGTCAAATTAGTCAAACTTCAAGTTCACAGGAATCGTCAGAAATAAACCGACAGTTAAATAAGCTGGATAATTTACAATCAAGAGCATGTTTTTTCAAGGAGAAATCTGCAGTTTGTGCTGTAATACCAACGCTTCCGGTGGATCCAACTTACGAAACTCGAATCTTAGAGTTGAAAACTGATTCTGTAGGAAATGAATCGACGAAACAAAATAACACTTGCGTTGTGAAAACATTTCATCTAAATTCTATTGATAGCAATCTTCATTATTCAGATGAACTTAAAATTGGCATTACTAATATGTCAGAAGAAGAAAGAAGCAAGACTACTGTAGAGATTTTGGTTGGGGATCCCAGACAGAAATACGACAAATATAATAATCAACAGAAACTAACATCAGATCAGGTGCCCGGAAAGAGTCAAGACAGTGAACAAAACGTTGTTAACGGTGAGTTTAGCACACATATCAAAAACACTGCATCAGTCAGTACCGTAGTTTGTCCTTCTGAAACTACCGATCACCATAAATTTACATGCAATACTGGAACACAGGGAAACAGTTCAGACGTAAACGACACAATCTCTGACGACTGTAGCAACCAGAAAGTCAGTATGAGGAAAAATTTTACAGATGACTTATTTACAAATGTTTTCCCTGATTTCACAAAATTTGAGGAAAATACAAATAATAAAAGTAACTTTCTTCAAGCACAACGTCAAGATAAAGAAAACAGAGGTCTGAGAGATTTACAGAATAAGGTACGGAGATTATTTCAAATTGACCGCATTGCTACGTCGGAAGAAACTGTCCATGAGACTAATATAACAGACAAAAGCTGTAACAACATGTCTCCAACAGATGAAAGCTGTAACAACATGTCTCCAACAGATGAAAGCTGTAACAACATGTCTCCAACAGATGAAAGCTGTAACAACATGTCTCCAACAGATGAAAGCTGTAATAACATGTCTCCAACAGATGAAAGCTGTAACAACCTGCCTCTAACAGTCGAAAGCTGTAATAGCATGCCTTCGACAAATGAAAGCTGTTTCAATATGCCTCTAGCAGATGAAAGCTGCTACAACATGCCTCAGACAGAGGAAAGCTGTAATAGCAAGCCCCCAACAGATAAAAGCTGTAACAAAGTGTCTCCAACAGATGAAAGCTGTAACAGTATGCCTTCGACAAATGAAAGCTGTTTCAATATGCCTCTAGCAGATGAAAACTGCTACAACATGCCTCAGACAGAAGAAAGCTGTAATAATAAGCCTCCAACAGATAAAAGCTGTAATAACAAGCCTCTAACAAATAAAAGCTATAACAACATGTCTCCAACAGATGAAAGCTGTAACAACATGTCTCCAACAGTCGAAAGCTGTAATATCATGCCTCCGACAAACGAAAGCTATTACAACATGCCTCAAACAGATGAAAGCTGTAATAACATCCCTCCAACAGATGAAAGCAGTAACAACATGTCTCCAACAGATGAAAGCACTAACAACATGTCTCCAACATATGCAAGAGGCACAGTCCAATTCATACATATTAATGACATACTAAACACAAAAGCACCAATGAAGACAGCACTAGAAAACACAATACTGATTTAAAAAATAAGGTACGGTCATTGTTTCTGATAGACACAAAAGGTACGTCTATAGATATTATACAAGCCAATGAAACAGATGGAATGAGTATCAACACGTTTTCAGTAGATTCAAAAGATAAGGTTCAGTCAATGCCTAACAAGCACACATCAGGAATAGGAGCTACCTCTGAAGACAGAAAGAGTAAACACGACAATTTTACGGTATATGATGGTCTGAGGGATGTTCATTGCAATTCACAGACGGAAAGCATGAATATAAGCATTGAAACAGACTATCAAACGAAAACAGAAATGTATGACTCAGAAAATTCGTCTGAAGTCAATCATATGATCACTGAAAAAGACTATGAAAACAGTGCAGCAATGTGTGACACAAGAAATACATCTGAACAGTCTAACGTTCCTGTAGATCTTAGCAACAAAGTCTTGTTATCGTTTTTTAGTCAGACTATAGAGTCTGATGATTTATTTGAAGACAACTGTGAATTAATAAGCACAGAGTGTCGATCGAACGAGTCGCCGATTCAGAAATTGTTTGGACTAAATACCAACTCTGCTGAGCGAGAATTTAATTCATATTCTAGAGTCTTAACATCTAACACAGACGTTGTTAAAGAAAAATACGTAAGTTTCGAATCCGTGCCCCAAGTAGATGTTGATGAATCTACGCTATCAGTTGTTCCTAACGACCATGCGCTTTCGATTAATATGCTGCAGGAAGCCATATGTAATAATACGGAATCAATTAACATAATTAGTCCAGCTATACTCGATGACCATCACAAGAATGGAATTGTATTACATCGCACAGAGACTAGTGACAAAGAATATTGTCATAAGAGCGATTTGAAAAATAAAGTAAGATCGCTGTTTCTCATTGACAGCATTCCATCTTTGGTACAAAATAAACAAGATAATATTATACCCAATGAAAGCTATACCAGTATAAACAGACACAATCTGACAGCAGATCATCGTACTATTGATGACTTAGATGATGACTCTGAGAATGAGAATATCTTAACTGGCTCTGTAAATGACAACTATGATAATGAAGAGGATAATCATGTACCACTGGCTACACGTGAGAGTGATAGTCCTTGCGATTTATACGCAGTTGAAGGAAATATCAGATTCACAGTAAAAGATAAATGGACGTCTGCTAGTATAAGTGATTCAGAAGCAACAAATAACCCTGAAACTAACGTCGCCAAAGACATGAAAAATCGTGTCAGAGCTATGTTTCTGCTGGGTGGCACTGACAATACAGGAAGTTCAGACTCAACAACTGTAGACAACCTCTCATCCTCTACAACATTATCGACCCAGTCCCCATCATATCGAAATATAAGTGTTTCCACTTTATTTTCCGAAAATATAGAACATTCTCCCATGTCGTTTCTAACATCATTGCCACTAACAACTCTTGGTGGTGCCATTAAAGAGTCTTTGGATACAGAATGTGAGTCTTCTAATAGTATCCTTGCTACCAATGCAGACATTCAAATCTGTAATAAAGAAACAAGTATCTTGAGTGGCGTTAATAGAAGGGCCAACAAAAACCAGAGGGTTTTAAAATATAGAAATTCCTTATTGAGATTACACGAACAAATGAATGTGTTTTCTTCTGTCGGAAGTGACAGCGATGCCGAGCTGACATCAGCTTTAAAGAATCAAGGAGATTATGATATTAGAAGGAGAGATCTGGCTCTAGGTCGTATCAGTAGTGACAATAACGATGAAGAAGCTGGGATGTCTACAGGCTCAAATACAAATATTTACCAACATGGGAGAATAACGAAGGAAATAACCAGGGATTCCGAAATTTCATGCGAAACATCTTCTGCAACCTTACCAGAAATGCCTTCTGCCATCTTACCGGAACCATCTGCAGCTATCTTACCAGAGGCACCTACAGCCATTTTTCCAGAATGGTCTAGTGAATCAAACGGACAAGGAAAACGTCTAGAAGAGAGAGAATCTTCAGGCTCAACTGATACGCTCGTGAACTCTAAACCCGGCTCTGAAGAGCATGATGTAAACTGTCCTTCAAATGGGACAAACGAAATCTCTAATTCTAATTCCTCAGAGAGTGATGTCACTAGTTCGTTACCTGGGATAAACGAAATCTCCAATTCTAATTCCCCAGAGAGTGATGTCTCTAGCTCATTACCTGGGACAAACGGATCACATACACCAAAAGTTCTGATACAGCAGCCAAGCGATGAACAGCTGTCTTTGACACATACTGTTACTAATGCTGTGTCAGCTACATCATTACCCAACTCAGATAAAAACCCTGCAGACAAGTTGGAACACATTCAGACTTCAAATACGTCTTATCCAGGTGAAAGAAGACATTTTAGTAAACGATTTTCACCGCGACCTGGTTCAACCTTCCAATGGCTGAGAAACAACCCGCATGCCAATTTGTTAACCCCAGAAAGAGCACTAACTCATACAATGCCATACAATCACGCGATCAACCATAGCCCTTACACCAGAATACAAGACGATTTACATCCAGAATTGTCGTACTTGGATATAGTATCTAAATTAAAACAGCAAGAAGTTTATAAAACGATGCCAACAAAGCAGTCAGGCGTAGAGCTGGTAATTTCACCACCGGACAAGAAAGATAGACATTCATCGAAAGTTGTCAGATTTGCATTAAATGAAAACCGCATTATCAATCATCAGTCCTGAAGTCACCGAAGACAAGGAAACAGCAGAGGTTAAATAAAAAGACAAATGTGACGTCTCAACACTAGAGGATTGGTTGCAGTGGACATTTATATTAACTACTGTCTCATAGAGAGCCGCCGCAGTGTAGTGGCTAGTTGCTCAGTTGCGGATCCGAAGGTTGTTAGTTCAAATCCGAATAGAGCTGAACATTTTTATCTTCAAAAATTGCCTTGGCTTCTCTGTCGACAGGACAATATGGGTACGAGGTAAAAGTGCTGGGAAGTAGAGGTTGTCGACACAATGTTGACCAGTTCAGTCACCATATGCTGATCGGTCTATAAAATGTAGGTCTAACCCTATATGCCAAGTACGCGTGATGCTGTGGAAAAGGGTCCATTACTTCACCATCCTAAAGTGGGCGTCTGTGGCTAAGGAACTGTGAACACACCTTGTAATGCCTAAAATACCGGTTCAGTTTCTAACTGCAGTCAACTTGCCAGCAGACCGTCTTGCGTTGGTTTTGACAGTGGTATCGAGAACCAGTGTGTATGTGTGAGTATGTGTGTATGTGTGTGTGTGTGTATGTGTGTGTGTATGTGTGAGTATGTGTGTATATGTGTGTGTATGTGTGAGTATGTGTGTGATGGGAAGGAGGAGGTGGGTGGAGGCCCAAACACATATTCCAGCTGCCTCCACCATGTATGGTACAAACTGAAGCAATGTTCTGTAAATTCCTTGTTTCTACTCATACGACCAGACATCACTATTTGTCCCTTGTATGGCTGCGTGGGGGTCTAATGCTTCCATTATCACTTTTTTTGTAGGCATATGTTGAGAATAGAAAAAAGTTATGTTCATGCATTCAACTGAAATAAAAGTAATGCAAACAAAGAATCAGAAAAATATAGTCAGGTATATGGTCAAATATGTGGTCGGAGAAACAGAGGCGTGATCTGCATTTAATCAGAGAATATCTTCACATTTAGACTCAAAATACCGTCAGAGAAAAAATATAATATGAGACATAGTGAAACAATGTAATGATATATATGTCAAAGATGGTGTCAGAGAAACAGAAACATTTGTACCCCAACCTGCATAACACTGCAGTAACAACGTCTTTGTACGTGGAACGGTGTACCTTAAGTGTGGGCTCCTTGTCTACAATCTAGCCCTTTGGTTTTATATCAGTATGAGGAACTTTTCAGGTACAGACCTCACCCCCACCCCATTCAGATACAGATGGAAGGACGGAGAAATAGTAAACCGTAGATACTGTTAGAACAGTACGTTCATCAATGGCGCGATATAATTAATGCATAGGTAAAGACTATACCTTTCTCACCAAGCGGGTGCAATCGATTCCGCCGTTACTGCTATTGTGGACACCGATAAACGATCTTGCGGAGAGTTATAAAGACTCATTCAATAGCTGAAGTTATTCTGGGACTTCATAATACATGGTGAATAATGGTCTACAGTTTTATTTGAGAACATGTATGTGTTTGAATACTTGTTTGAGATGTAAAGGATGTCTATTGATCGACCCCATCTTGCATTCATAATGGCAGTGCAGATACTCCTCGTGTGGGCTACGGGAACCCATTGTGAGGAAAACAAAAATAGACAGTGAATCTCAAACAAGCGTGTCGTAGGAGTCCATTCATTGAGGATTTATTTCAAAGTCAGAGTACGTATACCCGAGCAGTGAGTAACAACTACACAAAAATAAGCCACTAAAACAAGTGTATACACAAAACTTATGCCCTGGCACAAAGCTGCAATCTAAATGGACGAACAACCAGGCCTTTCCCCCGGAGATACAGCCGGTGAACAAAGCAGAAGAAGATAATGATGATTTTAAACATGTTAAGCAAGAGATGGTGGCTGGGGAAGAAGATGATTTGGTAAAAAAGGGGGAGGGGGTCTCCGTGACAAAATTGTCCTGCAGATTGGCTCAGGTTCTCTTGTGTTTGACTAGAGCTAGTGGTTCTGTCCACGAGTGTAATTTTTAAGGGGAATTATCGGGGATCGTTGCTGGAGCTACATAGTTCGCTGGCGTGTAGCTATTCTTAGAAGAGAGACAATGGATACAGATCAAAATCCGGTGCAGTAAAGTCTTTTTTCTCGACTTTATTGTTTTAAAAGATCAGTCGCTGGAGAAAATGTAGGTCTATATGTACAGTTCAATCCTTTGTTCCTCTTTCTTCTTCACAATTATCACTTTTTAAAATTGTTTTAACACTCTCATAAAATAATATTAATTCGTAAGCATTCCAAAGAAAACAAGTGGCAGGCAAAGGTGAGTTAATCACATACGATCGTGACGGAATTTATTTGAAGTTCTGTCACAATATTCAAATGCCCGCAAAACTGTCATTAGACTACATGTGCCTCTGTTGTTGTTATGATTTCTCCTCTTCCTCCTCCTCCTTCTGCTCATCATAATCATCATCGGGGCAATTTGATCATTATTTTGATTTCAACCATCCAGAATTACATGCAAACTTATTACTATTATATCCGAAAACTTCTAAACATATATAATGTACCTGCGAGTATTAGGACAACTTTTTTTCTCCTCTTCCTCCTCTCCTTCTGGGGGGGGGGGGGGGGGGGGGCCAATTTGGGGGGGGGGGGGGGGGTACCTGCGAGGGGGGGGGGGGGCGGGGGGACGGCATGTTATTATATAAAAGTGAAAATGACACAACCTGTAGGCATGATGTGATATTATAATGTGATGGTAATAAAAAAGGGAATGATTTGAATTTGTCTTGTGATGCTTAGATTCAACACATTAGTTTATTTGATTTTTTTTTCCAAGAAGGATTTTTCCCCCAAGCCCGTGAACTTGTCGTCAGGGATGTCTCAAAACAAAACTGGCAAAAATAAAAATGAAAAGTGATTTTTTTTTCTATACCATCGAGGGTTTTGGGACACTCTCCAGAAGAAGATTATTTGAAGGATGCGCTTTGAGGTGCCACAACATCATTGCCGACCGGGTAACCGAGCGTGCCCTAGCTAGGATACCAATTATCTTTTTAACATGCGACGCCCAGCGGCACAAAAGGGAACATCGACGAAAGAAAGAACACTCCAAAACGATTTCGAGCGAACGAACAATAATTATTTCCAAAGGGTTACAAATTGGGCACGCAGGCCTGTCAAACATTCGGCTCTTCCAAATTTTGACCTTTCACAAAGAAGCTGTGTATTTTCCATTAGTAAGAGATGGTCATATAATGATATGCATGTTATGGATAAAAAAAAAACACACACACAAAAAAAGCATAGGTGGTAAAATTCATGGGTACACTCGTGTGCGCACACACAAGCACACCCACATACATACACACGCCCATCCATTCACTCACTCACATACACACACACACACACACACAAACACTTACACTCACATACATACACACGCGCACACATATGTACACTGACATGCACACAAAAACGAACATGTACACACCGACACACACACACCATACATACATTAAACAGATTTACATACAGACATACACATGTAAAAACATACATTCACAGACATACACACAGACACACACGCAGACAAACATACACAGAGACGCAGACACACACACACATGCACACAAAACGACACCACACTGCCACACATACAGACACAGACACACACACAAAAAAGACACACACACAGACACACGCAAACACAGACACACCCATAGAAATACTCAAAGACTAACACAGAGACACACACACACATATACATACACACATACATAAAGACATGCATACAAACATAATACATACACATATAACACACACATTGCATACACATATGCATACACACGTACATACATACATACTCCTGCACACACAGACACACACAGACAAACAAACACACACAGACAAACAAACACACACAGACAAACAAACGCATACATGAACTCTTGCACATATCTACTCTCTCAAATATACCCATACATACATAAACACCAAATCATAATCACCCGTTCATAATTACCCTTGCACGTACTCATACATACACAGAATCGTACATACACATAAACACAGACGCACACACAATAAGATACAATCAGACACACGCAGATACACGGACACACACATATAAATACTTATAGACATACCCGCAGACAAACACACCTACACATACACACATACATACATATCACACATATAAATGTCACACATACAAGCGTACATAATTTCATACGCAACTTATCTGATTATAACTTCATAATGTAGTATGGATTATTAAATCTCTCTCTCTCTCTCTCTCTCTCTCTCTCTCTCTCTCTCTCTCTCTCTCTCTCTCTCTCTCTCTCTCTCTCTCTCTTTATAGAATAAAAATGAATAATTCCATCGCGTTCAGGCATTTCAGCTCCTCATAGCTGTTGTCTATATTTGCGATCTTTATTGTGCAGGGTCGGATCTGTGGCTAAGTCGATGCGAACGCTTCGTAATGCAGGGATGCCGGGTTCGATCCCAGCTGCGGGCTAGGCAACTAACCTTATTGTGTAGGACTTCTTCAGATATGTTTTTCTCTTTTTTTTCCCATTATGTCGTGTTGTCATTAGACGTTGATTCTTCCCGCTGTAGTTTGTTTAAACATGTAGGTATTGGTGTCTAAGGAGGTAGGGTCCTTCTATTCCTTCTTGTTGTGCTGTTTGAATTTCGTTCCCGACTATGCCAGGACACATCTGTAGGCAACTATTAAGTTGTCGTATTTCGGTTTCATCCTGCCGCCGTTATTGCGAGGTTGCTGATTGGTTGAGTCTTCCTTTTGTTGACCCTTGTCGCCCTTTCCGCTGTCACTTTCAGGTCGATCCAGCCTTGAGTGGGTACGAAGTACAGTCTTGGGATGTAAAGGCGGGCGGCCGG
>CAJHNH020001021.1:116776-159276 GCA_905116865.2 Candidula unifasciata
TGAACCTTGTGCACCTCGTCTCCTCTCAGCACATAGCCATATGTACAGATAGATAATCACATCCACTGGGCGGCAATTGTTTTGAATCATTTTTTTAAAACTTTTGATTTAGCAGCGGCCACTGGCCAGATCCCATCTCACGACCAAATGTGACTGGAACCCTTTGCAAGTCTGATTGTTGTTCGGACACTCTTACCGAGTATCATAAAGCATGCACACATGTCTAATTGTGTCTTCAGCTTCCACCGCCTTAGACCTTCCTCTTTTCTCTGTGATGACAGTTAGCTCTATCGAGGAACTTTTGCAGAAAGTCCTTGTCTGCGGCTACTCTGAGGTGTGACTTTGCTTGCAGAACTTTGAGCTTATCTGTAATAGTCGGCACTGCAAAGTATATATCAGGCATTCATACTACGTCAATATCGCCATAGCAACTGTGGACCTAATGGCGGAACAACAGCGATAACAGCAACTAGACCAACACCAAGAATTGAAACAGCAATATCACCACGAAGACAGCCAGTCAATGGCAGTAACGGATTGACACAACAGGGAACACATGACCTAATCAGATCCAAACCTGCACAATGAGACGGTCACGACCTGGCCGGCCAGACAGACACGAAAGACCTACAATAATATCACATACACAACGCTATGAAATATCAACACTATTTGTTGCCATAATTATAATCGGTATTAACTATAATAATATTCAAGAACATTTGGACAGGCTAAGTTTAACATGCAGAGGATATAACATGAAAATAAATACTACCAAAACTGAAGTAATGCATGTCAGCAGAATTCCTAGCCCACTATACATCGTTTTTGAATGGTACCCGTCTGAAGCAAGTTAAAGAATTTAAATATCTAGGAAGAATGGAAGAATAGATCTAGAAACAGAAACAAGATGCCAACGAGCCAGTGCTCTTTTATATCAAATGACACCGTTATTAAGACATCCGAGCATAAGTATGAACGCCAGGTTTTAAGCATCATATTCATACCAACACTGTGCTACCAGTGCCAGACCTGAACATTATCAAAGGCTAACCTACATGAAATTAACACTTGTGAAATGAGATGCCCGAGAAAAGTCGCTAACTTAACCATCCCAGACAAGTTAGAGATGCTATTATCAGACTGTAGAAACAACACCATGCAGCAAATTCATTGAGAAACAGAAGATCAAATGGTTTAGTAATTTAGTAAGAATGCAGACAGAACAACTACTAATGCAGGCGCTAAACATGAAAGGATCTAAAGTGAAAGCAAGAGACCGTCCCAGGAGAATATGGACTAATTACATTAAAGAACTTCTACATCGACACGGAATAACACTAGCCTTTGCTGTCCATCAAGTAATGGATCGCAAACAGTTCCTCGCCACAACGCTAAACGGCAGAAGTGGAAAATGATGATGATGATATTGATGATTATGACTGAAAAGGATGAGCTAATTGAATTCGAACGAACGATCGGGATATCTCTTATACATCCATGAAGTACCTACATTGCTGTATTTAGTACGCGTTCAAGTTTCATCAGCTGACTCTTTAATACGGTAAATGTTCCAAGTCCACAACTGTATCACTGAGAGGATCATATGCTAAAACAGTAAAATACTGTATTGAACAGTGTCTTATTGACGTCATTTATTTCAGTGCTCCTATTGTATGTTTCTCGAATTCAGAACGTTGACAGTGTTTCCGCTCACATCAAAACAAATTGTGAATATCGAAAAGTTTAAAGAAACTGAACATGGATAGATTACTGAAGATAGTTAGATCTACAATAGTGGTATATATTTGCATTATTAACCTAGGACTGTATCTACTTAATATACGTAAAAACATTTTCCTCATTCTCCTTTCTTTTCTGATTTCTTAGGCAGGCTAAAACATAAAAATTTTCCCCTGAGGCTTGAGGTTGAAGTTTGAACAAGGGATTAACATCATGGCACACATGTAGTAACCCATAAGTGCATCGTTTTTCTTTTAACTCAAGTCTGAGTCCGAAGAAGCTCAGCACAGTGCACATGCTCTTCAGCACCGGCGAGTATCCTGAAATAGTTTGGGTAGATTTTTAACTCACAATTTTTGGCCGGGCAGCGCCGTTAGGCTACTCTTTTTCAATTTACAACAGCCAAGGGATATTTTTTTTTTTAAGTGCGCAGCAATGGACACGGGCGTCTTATCTCACTACCTTAGACAAGGGGGGAATTGCTAGAATTCCAGGTCCACGTGAAAAAATCTCAGATGAAACCGGGATTGAACCCGGAACCTCTAGCACTTGAGGCGGACACCATGCCTCGTGACCATCCCCCCCCCTCCCCTTTTGAAATCCTCCACTATTGTGGAGTTACCCCCATATTCGTCAACGAGAATATGGTATTTGTTGGCAATGAAAGAGCTGATAATTTGACTGGTTTTGCCGGAGTAAAGTTAAAGGGTGCTCTGAGCGATGAACACGCAGTCACACAAAGGGCAAAATGTAACTGGTGCTCTGAGCGATGAACACGCAGTCACATGAAGGGCAAAATGTAACTGGTGCTCTGAGCGATGAACACGCAGTCACATGAAGGGCAAAATGTAACTGGTGCTCTGAGCGATGAACACGCAGTCACATGAAGGGCAAAATGTAACTGGTGCTCTGAGCGATGAACACGCAGTCACACGAAGGGCAAAATGTAACTGGTGCTCTGAGCGATGAACACGCAGTCACATAAAGGGCAAAATGTAACTGAATGTGAATCTCCCAGTTATAAATTCCAGAAACGCCGTTCAACTATAATTTTATTCGTTCCTGCATAGGTTGTCCCCATGTGGGATGCATTTTTTTTAGTTATTTTCAAGCCCCATTCTGGCTTTTGACGCGGGTCCTAAAAATAGCCGTACCTGAAAATTGGCCTAACGGCTGAACGGGGTTTACGGAACTCTCCACGGGTGATCCTCATTCGCATGGTGGCACTTTGTTTCACCAGATGTTTATCGCTCGCGTGTTGTCCTGGTGGGGTACATCGTACCTACCTACGTTCAGCTGTAAGTTTATATTGCCCCCTACCCTCCCAGACGGTTACCAAGTAACCAGAAGACCAGACACTGTGGGACAGAGATATGTAACAATTTTGCATCAGTTGCAGATGGCCAGCAATTGGCATACCTGGAGTTTTGTTAACTGGCATAAGACTGTCACTGTTAACTGCCGGGTCGTGATTTATATGCTAAAAGGAGGATTATGAGCACATATGAACGTGTCCGTAAATGTAACCCAATTCATAACTCCACTAAAAAGAAAAAAAAATTTATGTGGATAAAAATATTTCATGTGTTGTCTCAGAATTGAATTTGTTTATAGTGCAGGCATCGCTGGCTTTTAGAAAACAAGGTCCGACAATTAAGTAATGAGACTGATTTTATTATGGCCAAGACAAAACTGTCATCTATGAAGCAAAGCATGGAATCTAAAGAGGCAACATTCATCTCTGATCTGGCAACATTTCATAGCCGCTCAATAAGCTGACAACAAACAAGCCGCCATTTTGTTGACCTAGAGGGGCATTGTTACGTAATCATCACGGAGCAAAAAAGCTAACATTAAATTATGTATAATACTCAGAAAAAGCGCCATTGAAACAGTTGAAATGATGCAACAAGTTTATGGGGATAATTGTTTATCTAGTGCACACATTTTTAGGTGGTATTCACTATTTAAATGTGGTGTGCAAATGATTACTGATGCGCCCAGACCTGGACGTCAAATTTCTGTTTGTAATGATGAACTCATTGCAAAAGTCAAAGAAGGATACAAAAAGATCATTGTTTTGAGTACCCAAGAGACATCGAAACTAGAATTTTGGCCCCAAAATAAGTATGTATTCTCAGCCTTCGACTCCAGCTAGTGTTTCCATCGATACAGCGCCACGACACACATACATTGTAATACCATAAACCTAGGAACCTTAAAAATAATCTGTCATCTCCTTCTGTGTCTTTGAGGCTTGAGATTTCGGCGCGGCGATGCTTTGTATCTTTTAATAATGTGTATATGTACACTTCGTCCCCATCTGGGATGCAGATGTTAGTTATTTTGAATCCCCACTCTGGCTTTTCCCAGGTGCCCTAAATATGGCCGGGTCATTAATATTGCCTAACACTGAACGGGCGGGTCAGTGACTTAGGCGTTGCTAGTCCGACTCGTAATTCCAACGTAAAGCGATCGAAACCCACAGCTGGCTGCGTGGATGTTATCATGGAATGGGGCGTCGCAGGTCGACGCAGCCTAAAATGGGTACCAGGATGTATGTCCTGGGGAAGTAAAGACGGCCGGCGTAATGCTGATCACATTATCCACCTGGTGCCGATTGGTCTGTAAAAATATAGGGTGCTCTTCCCACATGCCTGAAAGGGTTAAAAGAGATCTTTTACGTTACTTTTAAACTGCTGAACAGGGTTTCTGGGACCTCTCCACGAGTGATCCTCTTTCGCACGGTAGCACCTTGTGTCATCGGGTGCTTATCGCTTGTGTGATGACCTGGAGGGGTATTACTTACCTACGTACTTACCTACCTACCTACAGTATCATAAGCAGAAGTACGATCTGTGTTACATTTGCATCCTTTTGCATTTTAAACCAGTCTTCGCACTTTGATTACATTGTTCTGTTTCTGAGTGGATAGTTAACAGGTTTTTGGTAAGGAACTGATCTGGTTAGCATAATCTGACTGTTAAATGTGACGGCTAGTCAAAGTTTAACAGTATGTGAATATTTTAAAGTCAAATCGGCACGGTTGATCAAAATCATACCGGCCGCCTTTACTTCTCACGACTTTACGTACCCATTGAAGAATGGGTCGACCTGGTGAAAAAATCAGTTAAACAAAATGCGGATTTGAACCTAAATAGCTTGTGCCGACATGCGAGCATCAAGACACGTTTCTACCACTAATCCCCATTGAGAGGGCAGATAACAAACTAAACATATTAGCAGAGCCACCAATCCTTTTAGTGTACCAGATAATTTCATAGAAAATAAAAGCCGCCGGTTTGAGGTTTGAGGTTTTGAACAACGGATCAACTCCATAGCACACGGGTAGTAACAGATATGTGCTTCGTTCTTCTTCTAACTCAAGTCTGAGTCCTAAGAATCTCAGCACAGTGCACAGGCTCTGTAGCACCGGCGAGGATCCTGAATACTTTGTGTAGATTTTGAACTCCAAATGTTGCCTGGGCAGCGCGTTAGGCTTCTCTTTTCGCTTTCCAACTGCCAAGGGACAATGCACACGGGCGTCCGATCTCACTACTCAGAGACTAGCGGAAATTACTAGAAGTCTAAGTCCACGTAAACAAATCCCAGCTCTTAGCAGGGATTGAACCTGGAACCTCTAGCTCTCAAGGCGGACACATGCCCCGAGACCACGCTGCAACTAATGCGCCACTGAGGTAGAAGACTAGTTTGCCTTACCTTACACACACACACACACACACACACAGATATATATATATAACTTCAACAAAGTGTAAATGTGTGTGTGTTTGTGTATGTTTGTGTGTGTGTGCGTGCTTTAATTTGTTTTCAACATCCTACTGCGCACAGGATCCAAATACCCAGTGGCATCAGACTTCTGACAGGGCAGTTGTGGAGGTGTTTACTAGCAGAGAGTCCCTGCAGAAAGAGCACGGCGATTTTAAGTCTCTTACTGGTTTCACTTCGGTCAGTACCTGATTGAAGCAATACTTTCACCATGTCTCGTTTACTTGTTTTTGTGCCCTTAAACGTGGGGGAAATGGCCTTGGTAGACTAATCCCTGAAGCCAAAGTTCAACGTTTGTCCGCGCTAATGCCAGCTGCGAAAATCTGTCTGATGAACGTATGTCAGGTGAACCAACCGTCTTTTTGTTACTCTGGTCGTGCGGGTAGGCGCTTAATTTGCTACCGCTGCGACAATCGATATATATATCACCATAACCTCAATATACGTTGCAAAAATAACCATATATACAATTAACAAAGAGACAATGTACTGATCGGCACTCAAAGAAAGAGGTAGAAAGATGGAAGGACACATAGACAGCACAAAATCGAAAGCTATAGTGAATTTCACCATAAAGTTTTGTCCAATTGTCCAAACAGAGCTGCAGGATAAGTCGGAGGCCTGGATGTCATGGCCCAGGCCCCCACACCCCTCTTCCCTCTCAAGATAGTCTACAGAGGGCAGAAACAATTGCTGAAAGGGCGGGGGGAACACCTACTGAAGATCGGTAGATTTCTGCTGTGCGTGCTCTCGCTATAGAGTTCTTCTTATTATGTTACTGTGCATCATTAGCAGTTGCCTTTCATCCTCATGTGGTTTCTTCGGCTTAGTCTAAGGGGAGATAAGGGAATATATCCCCCTCTGGAACATTACTAAAGTCCATACATAGATGAATAACTAAAACTGTCCGCTGGGGTTTGCAACCCGTAAAAGTGAAAAATAAGATAACAAAAAAAAGGGGAAAAAAGAGAAAAAAAAAAGAAAATGGTTGCCTAAATTAATAAAAGTATATGTCTTAAGATGATTCAAATAAGTCAAATATGACGGGGGGAGGAGACAGAAGTTGAGCAACAACTGGGATATACTGAGTTAATACAAATTCCACTTCAACACGAATTCCAAGAAACTGAATTTCGAATTAGGGCAAATAATTCGTGCTAACAGAGGGGATTAATAATAATAATAATAATATTAATAATAATAATAATAATAATAATAATAATAATACTAATAACACATCATTGCTAGGAACCGAATTTATGTTTATGTTCTTCTTAAGCGAGTTTATGTTATCGAGGTTTTACTCTCATACATTTTGTAACAGAACAATACTTTAATAAAAACATTCCATGCAAGAGAACTCCTATACAGATATGAGTCTAAACTTATATATCAATGCGCCACACACACACAAAATAGACCTTTAGTTGTTAATTTCTTTACAGCTTAATTACAGGACCCATTTCACTTCAATTATCAATCAACATAAGATGGTTAGACGCATACTTGTATAGATCAAGTGGTGCTTGATGTACTTGTAATTATTTAGACCAATCGGTATACGAGGCGAGAATCATATTTGTGCAGACCAATCGGTTCTCAATGTGTAAAATATCGTCCCCATTTTAGATGCAATTTTTATTCTTTTCAAACCCGACCTGGCTTTTGCCGGGGACCCTAAATATAGCTAGACCTTAATGGCCAAACGGTTGAACGGGGTTTATGGGATCTCTCCACGGGTGATCCTCATGTGCATGGTGGCACTTGGTGTCACCGGGTGTTTATCGCTTGTGTGATGTCCTGGTGGGGTACAATTTACCTACCCACCTACCGTGCTCGATGTATTTGTTTCGTAGACCATTCGGCATATAAGATTAGACTCACATTTGTGAAGACTCATGGGTGCTCGATGTATTTGTTTTGTAGAACAATCAGCATATAAGGTTAGACTCACATTTGTATAGACTCATGGGTGCTCGATGTATTTGTTTTGTAGACCAATCGGCATATAAGGTCAGACTCATATTTGTGAAGACTCATGGGTGCTCGATGTATTTGTTGTTGTAGACCAATCGGCATATAAGGTTAGACTCACATTTGTGAAGACTCATGGGTGCTCGATGTATTTGTTGCTGTAGACCAATCGGCATATGAGGTTAGACTCACATTTGTGAAGACTCATGGGTGCTCGATGTATTTGTTTTGTAGACCATTTGGCATATAAGGTTAGACTCACATTTGTGAAGACTCATGGGTGCGAGATGTATTTGTTTTGTAGACCATTTGGCATATAAGGTTAGACTCACACTTATGTTCACTTTGGGTGCTTGATGTATTTGTTTTGTAGACCAATCGGTATGTAAGGATGGACTCATATTTGAGTAGATAGATGGGTGATCGATGTATTTTTTTTCGTAGACCAATCGGCATATAAGGTTAGATTCATATTTTTGTAGACCAAGCGGCATATAAGGTAAGACTCATATTTTTGTAGACCAAACGGCATATAAGGTTAGACTCATATTTTTGTAGACCAAACGGCATATAAGGTCAGACTCATATTTTTGAAGACCAATCAGTACTCGATGTATTATTATTTTTTAGACCAAACAGCAGATGATCAGCATCATTCCGGGGGCCATAACTTGCAATGACAGTGCCTGGTACACGTTTAGTTACTTGAACTGGATGATATATACAAATTGCAGTCTGGATTATTTTTCTTCCTTCAACGCTGCCCAGAATCTCATACTCAGCAGCACGTCGCGAGTCTCTTCAAGTAGGTCTTCTTTGGCTGAGAAGGCAGTTCCTTCGAAAGTATCTCCGGAGGACATCTTTAGCCTGATCTTAATCCCTGTTGTTGGCAAATTTGGAGCAGTATGTATTATCGTGGTTTCCTCATCATCATTTAAATCGTAACCATCATTACTATTATCAACATCAACATCATCATCGTCACTATCATCATCATAATCATCAGGAATATTATTATCGGCACATCATCATCATCTTCATTAGCATCTTCATAAACATCATCCTCATCTTAAACATCATTATCATCATCATGGTTCCGGGGCCCTGTTATAGGAAAAACATGAATAGACACTATGCCTACCTAAAAGCGTGTCGTAAGAGTCGACTAATTGAAAGCTTCCTTCAAAATTTGAGTGCATCTGTTGAGATGCAAGGAAACAACAGTTTGCATACACATTAGTCAAATCTGTCAAACGGATGCATACGCAACACTCAAGTTCTGGAAATGGACTGCAGTCCAGAAGTGGACGAACAAACAAAACGTTTCGCTAGAGTTTACAGCTGGTAACCGCGAAGAAGAAGACGAATCATCATCATCTTCATATCACCACCATCACCGTCATCATCCGCCTCCTCTTGAGCTATGTATGTGCCACATAGCTCTCTTCCTCCTTCCCATTCTATCCTGTACATGGATTTCAATGAGGAACTTTTAGTCTGTCTCAGCAGCGTTCATTTCAGTGTTTTGTTTTGACGTCCACGTTTATTCTCTCTGTTTCCCATTTAAGTGTCTGTTAAATAATTCTCTGCTCTCTTCTTATTTTCAGGGTCTGCCCGACACAAAGCCATCTTCTTTCTTTTGTAACTTTTGGTATTCGTGTCTTATCTGCAGGCATTGATTAGGTTATGTCTGTATTGACCATATTCTTTGTTTTATAACGTTTGATATTCGTGTTTTGTCTGCAGGCATTGATTAGGTTATGTCTGTATTGACCATATTCTTTGTTTTATAACGTTTTATATTCGTGTCTTATTTGCATGCATTGATTAGGTTATGTCTGTATTGACCATATTCTTTGTTTTATAACTTTTGATATCCGTGTCATATCTGCATGAATTGATTGGGTTATGTCTGTATTGACCATATTTTTTGTTTTATAACTTTTGAAAATTGTGTCTTATCTGCATGCATTGATTAGGTTATGTCTGTATTGACCATATTCTTTGTTTTATAACTTTTGATATTCGTGTCATATCTGCATGCATTGATTAGGTTATGTCTGTACTGACTCCTTCAATGAAAACGCTTAAGAGAACCCAGGCAGGGATCATCAGAGGAGAGTTGATTGTAACACTAAGCATGTCTCGAACAGCTGGAGTAAAATCCATCTTGGTGTCCAGTTTCATGAGTGTTTAAGGCACCGGGTGTACAGCCTACCTTACAGACACAGCTGTTGCTATGACTAGTCCAATTTTGGACAAAGGTGATATTGCGAATGAATTTCCTAGCACTTAGCGCGAAGACGAATGCACGGGGTTGCAAGCTAAAGCTGCAAGAGATAAACTTCTCACTAAGAAGTGCTGAATAGCAATAAAACTAGAATACTGAATGGAGGAATTGGAAAAGACGCGCATAAACATAACGGAACATTTCGACCACAGTCTTAACTAAAGGAATGCCTAATACAGCACAAGCTTTGACTGAAAACCGTTAGCGAACAAGACCACAGAGCTTCTATAAAATCAAAGTCAATGTGAAACTAAGTAATACGTAATAGAGGAAAAATATGGATACGAAGGTTTTTTTTACGCAACGAAACATGAAAAGCGTATGGGAAAATGAGGTGTGGAAATATGGAAACGTTTAATAATAGATAAATTAAAATAAACTGTTGAAAATCAATCCCTCCAAGACTAAAAAAGCGAGAACTTTGAGTTAAACCAGTGATTGTCCCAAACTGTGTGCTGCGGCGCCACGGAGAGCCTCGACCTCTTCACAGGGGCGCCGCGAAATATTATAAAAGGATCATAACTAATTTAACCAAGGCACGAATATGCATAGTTTTACTTAGGTTGAAAAATTTCGGAAAAAAAAAAGGCGCCGCGACCAAGGAAAGTTTTCGAAACACTGAGTTAAAATATTTTCTAAGGAATAGTGGCTGGTTTGATCCCCTATGTATGATTTAATAGCAGTAACTATCACTTTCGCCTTAGTGTACAGAACAGTTGACATTGAGAGGGACAGGTTTAAGAGCGTTGTTATGAATATCTGCAAGATGTTGACGGAAACGATCTGCTAGCTTCCTATCGGATTCCCGGCGTATACCTTTTTTGCAGTCTGTATGTGTATGTGATTTAACCCCACCAGGACCGTAGAATGAGCAACCAACGCCCGGTGACACAAAGTGCCACCATTCGGATAAGGATTACGCGGGCACAAGTTCCAGGCCTTGTTAGGCTATATTAGGGCCCCCGACTACAGCCGGGTTTGGGGCTTTAAAGTTGCGTCCCACGCTAGGACCGGATTAACGCTTTTTGCGGTTTGAGCGAGTGAGATTTAACCCTATCAGGACATCCACCAAGCGATAAACATCCGATGTTTAAAAGTGCCATCATGCCAACAAGAATCACCCTGGTGTAGGTCCCAGAAACCCCTTAGTATCCATAGGTTGGGTTTATTAGGGCATCCAGAAATACTCACGTATGCATTCTTAGTGACTCGATAAATATGTTTCCAAATATGTACCCAAGCTGGATGTATTAGGCAAGAATGGATCACAACACTAAGCACTTCACGAATATCTGCCCAAACCTTCATCTTTGTGCCAGGTCATGGGGGTATTCAAGGGAACGAGCGTGCAGACTATCCTGCTTTCACTGCGGTTGCTATAGCTGGCCCAGTACTGGACAGAAGTGATGGTATCCGTATCTCTGCCTAGACTGATGGACATGGGGAGCAGCCTGGTGCTGTAAGACAAGAACATTTCACTAAGGGGACAAGACGTTTCATTAACCAACAGAGAACAGGCGTCATCAGTCGTTTTACACTTGTGGAGCTCTTGAGGAGGAGATCGGAGCCCCTATGGATCTGTCCGAAGTGCTGTGATGATAATTCTTTCTAATCACTAATCACTAATCCAGTAATAGCCAGGTTGGGGCTTTAAAACAACTAAAAATTGCCTCTTTTTGCAGTTAGAAGGATTCAACTAGATTCAACCCCACCAGGACATCAACCAAGCGATAAACACCAGGTGACAAAAAATGCTACCTTGTGGATGAGAATCACATGGGAGAGAGGTTCATCTCTTAGGTTAAATCAGGGGGTCCCGCCACTGCCGGGGAGGGCTTTAATTAACTAAAAATTGTTTCATGTATCGAGACGACGACCACACAAACTGTTTGCTTGCTTGCTTGTTGTACCCCACCAGGACATCACACGCGCGATAAACACCCGGTGACACAAGGTGCCACCATACGGATGAGAATCACCCGTGGAGAGGTCCCAAAAACTCTTTTCAGCCGGTATAGCCAAAATTGTGGCCCAGCTTTGCTCAGGGCCTTCGGCGAAAGCCAGGTTGGGGCTTCAAATAACGATAAATCGCATCCCACAGTGGGGACGATTTGGTTTACGAGCAGTTTCCGCAGATGATGGCACACAATAGGTAAAGCTTTTTACAATTAAATGCTTCTCTAATGTGAAATAAACCACCCGTGAAGCTGACCGAAGGGGTCTGGATAACAAATGGACATGTTTAACATCTAGAACAGGAGCATTAGAAAGTACTAGAGGGAAGTGCTATTTCGAATGGAGGCAGTCTGCTTCTGTGAAGTATGTTCTTAATGTTACAGTCTCCCTTGTAGACCACTCGAAGGTTGTTTCCCCTCTGATCCTAACACTTGAAAGATATTTACTGTCATCCTTGAAGAGGTCTGCAGGTGAGACTTTAACCTTAAAAACAGACTGGACAAAAGCAGGCTTCCTCCGGTCCACACCTCACTTCCTTTTGGTTCTTTCCTTCTTTGCACACTGCAGCTAAAAAGAGGTTATAGTTTTCGACCTGCTAATACTGTTACTTGTATTTGATCTAAAGTTTTATCAAGGTTTTGACAAACGGACATGGACACCATTGACCTTAAAAATCTTCAAACCTCGAATCTTCATAAATGGAGGCTCTTGTAAAGAGAAGCAAATCCTAAGTCTGACCAAAAAACCACATGCAATACCAAAACTGATCGCTGCTTTCCGATTTGAGGTAAAAGCCTAGCAATATAAAGAAAATAATCACCCCTATTCTAATCCTCACTATCATGCTTTTTTTTCTCTTCCTTCTTTTTCTTATTCTTCTTCTTTTCTTCTTCTTCTTCTTCTTCTTCTTCTTCTTCTTCTTCTTCTTCTTCTTCTTCTTCTTCTTCTTCTTCTTCTTCTTCTTCTTCTTCTTCTTCTTCTTCTTCTTCTTCTTCTTCTTCTGAAGATGATTTTCAAAGTCTCTTGGGTGTAAATACGGTCAGCATATTTTACATTACTTTTATTTACTAAAGCAACTCTTTTTTTTTTTTTTTTTCAATTACGGGTTTTCGGAAAATCTGTTTTCTCTCATTTTGCTCCATTTTAGTTATGGACCCATTTCTGATGCGGTGGGAAGGGGTGGGGGGAGGAGAAGAATATACAATGTGTCCCTTAACAGGTATATCTTAAAAGTTACATTCGTTGTCATAACATATCTGCCTGGGAAGCAAGGGGCCAACTGTGTGCAAAGACAAAAGCCATATGTGTCAAATTAATGTGGGTACTTATCACGAACCTACCTGCACGGTGAGAGTTCCTTTCCCTTCCATTTATGCCTCGGCGGGCACACGGCCGGTCCTATGTTGTGGGAGAATAATGTATTGCTTATTTTCAACGGTTTAACCGTTTTCGTGTTGTTACTTGCATGATTATTTCACGTTGTGCTCCGTGTCTAACGGTTCGTGGGTATCGAAACTAGAATGTTTTTGTATTTCTCTGTTTCTTGTTAGTGGCTTTTTTCTAGGGATTTGGGGGGGGGGGGGGGGGGGGGGCTCGCCAAGGAACCTAGAAATGGAAAAGCATCCCAGTTTCGAAACACACGAACAGACACGCCTTCGGCGCAGCACCCTGCAGTAATTCTTATTTGTAGACAGGCGCCTGTCTCGCCTCAAAGAGACATACGACTACACAACGACCTGCAAACATTATTCACGTCGAGCGAAAGCCAAACGAAGAAATCTCATAACACCCCCACAACATATAACAGGCCGTGCAACCCGCCGCGGTATAAATGGGAGGGGGAAGAAACTCTCGTGCAAGAAGATCGTGAGAAGTTCCCAAATTTGTAAGCAGAACTCGAGTTCTGGGACCAGACTAAGTTTCACAAGTGGACGACAAACCAGAGCCTTCCCTGTGAGAATACAGTCTGTGAACGCAAAGAAGAAGAAGAGGCCTTCTGGGTTTTTCATGAAATACGACTCATTCTTCTGTCTATCTTCTTCTTCTTCTTGTTCACCGGCTGTGAATTCCGGCGGTAAGTCACGGTTGTTCGTCCAAAATGGACTTTTGGCTTTTACCTTGACCTGAGTTTTGCATGTACATCCGTTTTACTGTCAAAATCTCCATATATTCATTACGACTTTCTAATTGCTTAATCTTTGTCTATGTCGTTGTACTTTTTAGCAGGGTTATAAATATTTAAAATTTGATAATTTTTAATGTGCAATTTAGATTCAGTAGCTTTCGTATGCTGTTGAAAATATTACTGACCATTCCTATTCTCTGTTTGACTTCTGTTTCAATTCCACCACAAGACTAGTAATATTGCAGTCTGACTTTACTTAACACAGGAAACTAAACTATTCTCACTTACAGTTAAATTATTAGATGACATCAATACTTCTTCTTCTTCTCCATAGTGTCAAAGCCGTGTGGCGTTGGTAGTCATCCTTTCCACAACCATCTGTCTCGTGTGCTTTCATTCAACTCTGACTCAATTCTTCCATAGTCCATGCCGTGTGATATTGGTTGTCATCCTTTCAACAACCTTTTATCTTGTGTACTTTTAATCAACTTTGATAGAGATGATCTAGCACGCCATAATGTCCAACTGTCCAGGATCTTTTCTCTCAGTCTACCTCTGCCTTTCCTTCCCTCCAGCTTTCCTACTGTCACGATGTACTTGTTTTCTCCTCCTCACGTGACCAAAGAATATAGATTGTCTCTTTCTGATTTGGGCAGTCAGTTCTCTTCCTGTGTCAGTTTCTTCCATGGCATCTTCATTAACCAATGTATCTCTCCAGTTTATTCTCATCATTCCACTATAAACCCACATTTCTGCGTCGTCTAAATAGGTTTTCACTAATTTAAAATGCAATACTAAAGACACTTAGATTGATTTTATTTTATTTTACTCCTCCACCACCCCACCCTTCCCCCCCCCCCCCAACCATGCTCCGTCCGTGAATGAAACTCTGTCTGCAGACACTGGGCAGCCTGTTTGAAAGTATTGCACAAAGGACAAATTATGTAATACAGCAAAGATTCCTATGTATTTCTTTGAGCAGAACGAAAAAGCAGGTGAAGCGATCAGGCGACTATAGGAGTGCGAGCCAAACGACTCAAACACGGGGGCCAAATCTGTATATATATATATACGGTCATCGTCACACGTGTACATCTATTTGATAGCTCTATAATAACTATTTGAAAGCCCAGCAATAATCCTCGATGACCGTGTATACATACACACACACACACACACACACACACACATATATATATATATATATATATATATATATATATATATATATATATATACATATATATACACACACACTCATGGTGCGCGCTCACACTCACACAAAGCAGACTCACTGCAGCAAATGGCCGGTGTTTGAAACCGGGCGGTTCCCGAGGTTCACCCAGCTTCTAGGAAATGGGTACCAGAGTTAACTAACACTGTGGGGTAAATGGAGGAACGTCGCTGTAGCTACGCAGTTGCGTGCGGACGGCGACACAGGTGGACAATTTCTTATCAGGTGTCCGTACTGGTGGCAGAGCACCTATGGTTTAAAACCGTGTGCAATAACGCTGGTTACATCTCCCGACTTTACCTTTACTTTTTAGAGTGTGCACACAGTTTTTAAAAAAAAAATCATCATGCAACCAAACATTTTTTTTTTTTACTGTGTCATTAGGCTGCTAGCCGCATCTTGAGTTTAATTTTTACTGGGCTATTTAATAGGGTTGTCGGGATTTTAAATCGTTATTATAAAAAAAAAGGATAAAATAGATACGTGTGGCGATGAATTTTTGTATATGTATGTAAATTGGGGTGATCTTGACCTCAACGTCCATTAAAGACAAATTGGTTTATACAAATCTTGAACTTAGTATCACATGCCCCATACACCACAATAGTGTGAACATTTTAATCTTCTTCAGTTCATTGCTGCAGACATCACCCGCCTCCTATAATCTTTCTGTTCTACCCAAAGTTTTTCAAGATCCTCGCCGGTGCTACAAACCTGTACACTGTGTTGAGCTTTTCCGGACTCAGACTTAATTTAGAAGAAGAATTGAGCACTTATGGGTTACTACCTGTCATGTTGTTGAACTGTTGTTCAAACCTCAAACATATAAGTACATGGATTGGTAAAAACTGTAGCCCCGTAGCCTGCAATTGCTTTGCCAAGCATTATGTAACATACGTATATGTGTCAATGACAAAAATGTCCGTCTCGATCATCAGTTGCAAAACTGCTTGGTGTTGGAGTACATGACCGCTTACTCACTGCAAGACAAACTCTTGTTTTGTCGCCGTTTCCCGCCAAATGTTGTCTTGTAAGTATATAAATGGCACTGTGTTTGGTCGTAAGGTTGGTAATACATTGGATAGGACCATGAATAGTATAGCTGAGAGTATATTGGTAGCAACAATGGTAGTATAGCGGGTAGTGTAGTTGGTAGTTGAATGTTAAATGTTGAATTAAAAATCGACATCCCAGCACTCGGGGCACCCCCATAAGCGCCCCAACCCTATCTTTAGCTGCAAGCGAAGAGTTAAAATTCAGATGGTACCAGTAACTGATTGTATATTTGTCTCGCCTTTTCCGTGAGTGTCTAGCGTTGGCCAAATCCCCTTTTAACTCCTCGCAGTGACATTATTCTAAGACAGAAATGATCTGTCTGTGCCTCGGCACCGTTCACTCGCTCCAAACTTTTCCACACATCATACAGCTTGTCATGCATCAGTTCACCATCAAGTGGTGCAGAACTGGCTAGTCTATCTGCCTGCTCATTTTCTAGCACACCGGTATGACATATAGAAAATATCCAAAGGAGGCTTCCTACCTTTGACCTTTAAAGTGATGCGTGCCACTCTGCACGGCGCATGCTTGTCTTTACCTTTCTTGTTGGTAGTAACATTTGTAATATAGTTTTCAGTAACATTCATAGTATAGATGGCTTTAACGTTGGTTGCTTAGTGGCAGCACTGTTAGTAGAATAGTTTTTAATACAACTTTTGTATAGTTGTGAAAAAAGCGACGTATTTTCAGTTGAAGTGTTTTTTTTTTTTTTTTAAATAAGCAATTGAAAATTAGAGAACCACTAATGAGATGGAGCAACGTTAAATGCATTCCAAAATAAATATCTGAGAATAGGGATGCAAAAAAAATGGGATGAATTCAAAGGAAGTAAAAAAATAATAGAAATGTCTGGGCAGCCACAATTAACAACAGTTTAATAGTCAGTGAAGATAGCGCTACATTTAACTCATCCTAAGAAGAAACCAGTAGAAAATCACCAAACAGGCATTACAATGGGAAATACAGGGATTAACGAGGCAAGAACGCCGAGAAGTATAGTTGACATTATAGATTACAAAATTACTTAACAATATAGTTAACAGTATAGTTAAAAAATAGTTTACAATGTAGTTGACAGTATAGTTGACAGCTCAGTTGACAGTATATTTCACAGTAACTCTTTAAGAACTTTAAAAATTACCTTGGCTTCCAGGTCGACCCAGCCTCGAGTCGATACCAGGTGCAGTCCTGGGAAGTAAAGGCGGCCGATGTGGTGCTGACTACATCACCTACCATGTGCCGATGGGTCAATAAAATATAGGTCTAGCCCTATATGCCCAGTACGCATGTAGGCGTAAAAAAAAGGTCCTTTAGTTTATTTACCGTAAGTTTCACACGTTGGTGAATTTGCTTCGTAGTCTTCGACGTACCAGAAGTCGATTCCCTCAGCTATTTGCTTTAATTAAAGGACTTCCAATGTGTGTACGGGGCCACAATTTTTCCGTCTCAAATATTTTACTCACTGCCCCCTAACAAGAATGTCGTAGGAGCCCACTAATCAGGGAAGTTTCTGTTCGCAGACAGCGTACATCTGTCTGATAGGCATGGAGCCAACAATCTACATTTAATAACTCAGTAAAACGTGTGTGCCTACAAAACTAAAATTCTGGAACAAGACAACCAGCTGCAAATCACAGTAGCCGAACATTAGGAAGAAGAAGAAGTTAAAAAACAAAGCTGGAGGCTTTCGTGCAATAGTAGGAAAGTCGCTCCCAAAAGAGATTTGGGCGTCACTACGTTCCTAATGACTGCAGTATATACTGAAGCCACAGTTCCTTGTTAAAAAGGATCACCAAGGCGTGGGTTCTGTGGACTAATTTTGTGCGCTTAAAGACCACCCCCCCCCCCATATCAATCCCCCCCCCACCCCCACCGTTTGTATTCCCCTCGGCCACCCCTTTCTTCCAACCAAGTATGTGGTAAACATGATGATTAATTCAAGGTTTGCTAAAATTGGATGTGTGTTGGCGATTTGCAAGTCTTGCAGTCTTTTTCTCAACTATTTTGCAGAGCGACACCCCTCCCCTCTTGCACCTCGCCCCCCCCCCCTTTTCCCTCTTTTTCCCCCACATCATCCCCCTCCCCCAAGTGACAATTCTAGAAGACGCGGTAATGGATGCAGAATAATAAACTGTTTAAGGAGAGCTACACAAATGACTGGCTATGTCCTAATATACTTTTGCAGGTTTTTCATGTGTGACATGGTGATGGCCATAGCGTTTCTACACAACAAAGGCCTTATTCATAGGTAGGCCTACTTGTTTGTTGGCATTGTTTATTTCTTCTTTATGATTATAATAGCATCTCATCCCACTCTCCCCCTCCCGCCCCCAACCCTCACTGATTTTTGAAAATGTCCAAGGACCTCTAGGTTGTCCTAATTTAAAATGGATGCCGGGAAATTAGATGGGAAGTAAAAACGGCTTGTGTAATTTGATTACTCTGCACATACATACCAAGCATGTCTTGGCAATCAAAAGTTCACACATGCGTGCATATTCGGAGAACTGAGCACGCATGGGTATGCCCAAAGTGCAGTGACATCAATTGTGATAACAAAACATAAAATAACATCTTGTAGGGATTTGGCAGTCCGAAACCCAAGTTCAAGGTGTCTCTTTCTTGCCAAAGAACTGCATGGCTGTTGGGTGAACAGTCGTTAACGAAGGCAGGCAGGTCGTTGTAGGGGCGACGCCTGCTGGTGGATGTAGTGTTCTAAGTCCCTTCCCCAGCTAATAATGAGGGTACTGTTGGGGTGACCGTTTATTAACCCTCATATAATGCTTCAGGTCAAAATGGACGCTAGGCACAGTCACCTATTGGTTTTTTTCTGCCAGACGGTGGCCATTGCATTTTTGCTCTATTTGTAGACTGGAAGGATATAGTTTCGTCGCCCAGCTTCTGAGTTGAGTGCATGGTGTGACACTGTGAGCTACGAGTGTTTTTCGTTGGCACAGGAGCAGAGCGACTATGGGGTGACCCGTTTGCTATGAAGCTGAAACTAGGATTACCAGATTACCAGATTACCAGATATTTAGTGACTCGAGCAATATGTTTAAGAAAATTCAGGCTAGGTTATAAGACAAGAATGGGTTGCAACACTTAGCACTTTGCGAATGGCTGACCTAACATTAATCTTTGTGCCATGTGATGCGGGTGTTCAAGGGAACGAGCGTGCAGATTATCTTGACGTCGCTGCATTGGGGGTGTAGCCAGGAACTGCGAAAAATGAGTATTTCTTTAAGAAGGCTAGACGTTTTATTAATCAACACAGAACAAGTCTCATTAGTCGTTTTACACATATGTAGCTACTGAGGAGGTGATGAGATCACCTATGGGTCTGTCTCGAGTGCTGTGATGATTATCCTTACTAATCACTAATTACTAATACACATCTTACAGTCTATACAAATTAGAGAAGCTGATGAAGGAAAGGAACTTCTCCAAAGTTAGGTTAGTTGCGTATCCTTTACAGGACGTTGCACAACCAACCCCAGCAGCCCCGTGCTGTTGTGTGTAAATTTACGTCCAGTAGTTAGCCATTGCTTTCTAGACGATCGGCCCCCTGATACCTTAGTAGAAACCAACGCAAGGCGCATGGTCCGCAGCTGGGATCGAACCCGGCACCCCAGCATTACGAAGCATTCGCATAGACTTATCCACAGAGCCGACTTCTTCAACATACCTGGGTATATTTATGTAATGGTTTGGTCACGTCACAAGATTGACATCAGACAGGTCACCACAGACAGCAATGTTATACAGACACAGCGGTAACAGACCCGGAGGTAGACCACGCAGAAAATGGACTGCAGAAACATCAGATACACTGAAAAATGCATTGTATGAAGCGAGGCATTCCGGTATTGGAGAAAAGAAGAAGAATGCGAGACCTATTATTTGTTATGCCAACCGTCACGCGATAGGTGATAGCATGATCATCACGCCGCGGAGTTTACTTCCCATGAATTTTCCTGGTGCATTTTAGGCTGGTTCTACGTGGACGCCAGTGTTAATTTTGAAAAAAAAAAAGAAAAAAAAAAACACCACTTGATTAGTATTTGAACCCATGACATTCTGGGCCGCAGGTGAGTGGCTTACCACTACGCTACGACAGCTTCACTGAAATCATAGAAAGCTGTATTCATTATCTGTTGTCGTTCATTGTTTCAGTGTCTTTTGATTTAGATGATATATTCAAGAAGATACAGGTATTATCATCATGATCATTTGAAGTATTCTTGTCCTCAACATATCGTTTTGTCACACAGTTATGAAAGATAACAGTTTCACAGACAGGTCTGTTATACGAAGACATAAGAGTGCATGGACATTTACAGCTCGCTCTTCAGGCAGAACAGTTAAGGAAGCCAGCGGTGCCTTCTCCATGACCACCAGCAGCATGGCGATGGAAGTGATAGCGTTGACACATGCTTTCATGTGGCTAGAACCACAGGACTATTCCCGCATGTGTGTGCTGAGTGACTCTTTGAGCATGATTTGGCGGGTCGAGGCAGAAGTGTTACGCAGACAGTGGTTTGGGTCATTGCAAAACTCTCCTGTGTGTGCATTAATTGCAGATGGCCGTCTCATGGATCACGCAGATATTGTCATTGCCCTTAGAGAGATAGGATATTCTGAGGATTTTGGAATCCCTGTGACATGAACTATTGAGTTTCTGTAGAATTTTCTTCTTTTATTTCAGACTAAGGAAGCTGATCCTCGGCCAAACCTTTTTCTTTCATATCAGGCCTGGGGACCGGCAAAGGCATACTTGTACACTGTAAAGAATATACTTATAGGTAGTTAGGCAGAGTCCAAGTTTTGGGACTGCTAGTCCTCTCTTACACCACAAGACATCGCGACAGCACAAAGAACATCCCATACAAGGCATATTCATTTCTACTTTATACTACATTTGCTAGACATAGTCACTCAGCTAGACCAGAGAAGAAACTAGGTAACCATGAGATGTCTTAAAAGTAATGAAGGAGTGACCAGGAGGGACAAAATCATGCCTCGAAGTCGGAGGACATCTGCCGGTGTGGTATAAAACGGCAAACATGTAAGCCAGTAAAACGGATGTACACGCAAAACTCAGGTGCAGGTAAAAGCCAAAAATCAAAATGGACGAACTACCGGGACCTTCCGCCGGGATTTACAGTCGGTGAACGAGAAGAAGAAAAAGAAGAAGAAGGAAGGAATTCTTGAGAATAACAGTCGGTACAGAACCTATTTTAGACAGCATAGAAAGACATAGGGGCGTCTGTGGCTTAGGCGTTACGATTCTGACTCGTAATTCCAACATACTGCGATCGAAACCAACTGCTGGCTGCGTAGATTGTTATCATGGTTATGGGCGTCGCAGGTCAACCAAGCCTTAAATTGGAAGCAAAGACGGCCGGCGTAATGCTGGCCACATTACCCATCTTGGTCTGTAAAATTTGGGTGTTCTTCCCATATGTCCAAAGCGCCTAAAGGCGTGAAAATGGATCTTTACTTACTTACTTTATAGAAAGACATATGTGTTTTATAACCCCAATAAAATGTTGCCGTTTTTTTTTTTTCTTCAAATTTAAGGAACGTCACATTGAACGTCTTCTGGATCCAGCCGAACGGACATCTGAAGCTTGTTGATTACACCCGATGTGTTAAACAGAAAGCCTTGCTGAAGAAAAACTTCAGAATACGGAAAACATTAGACTATGCACCACCTGAGGTGATGTCTTCAAAGTACATATATAATAATTATCGTTTCGATGGGCTTTTGCACAGTGCCGCTCTCGACGCGGTACACAAATAAGCCAATCGATCCAGTGTCACCTATACAGCTTCGTGTATTTGCTTGAATGTTATACAAATACATACACAAATATATACTTATATAAACTCGTAAATACACCAGTAAACGGTCCGTCAGGTAGTCAACTTGTAAACTTTTTTTTAAACGTTTATCAACTTATTTTTTTCCTACTGTCAAAGAGTTTGACAAATTTGTTTTCAAGACTATTTATTAGATTTTTTTCTACAGCCCCCCCCCCCCCCCCCCCCCCTCCCCTACACCCTCCACATCGGTCGATCAGCTTGCACTTGGTTTTTGGGACTTGTCCCACTAGCTATTTTTTTCTGGGTCTATCTCTTACCATATATCGGGCTCTGTAGCTGATAAAAGGGTTCTAAAAGAGGCGATTTAAAAAAGTTAATATCTGCCCAGCTAGCTTTCTTGCCGTCTCATTTTTAGCTCCAACTACCTGTCAATACAACAAGCTACCCAGTCGTGACCTACCCACCGTGTTTGTCATAGACTGAAAGAAATATAAATCCAGAAATGTGTAAATGTCACGAACGGTGACCTCTGGCAAAAGGAGCCGAGTTTAAAGAAAAAATTTTTTTTGTGGGCCTGATTGATTCTTCAGACACACACAGAGACACACACACAGACAAACACAAACAGACTAACACACACCGACACATACAAGTAGATACACACGCACACCTACAAGCATACATAAACACATATATATATATATACACACACAAACACCCAAACACACACACACACACACACATCGATATTCACATACAGGCACATACACAAAGACACACACACAGCAGAAGAAATAGAAGCAGAAGCAGAAAAAACAGCAGCAAGAGAAAACAAAGAAGAAGAAGAAGAAGAAGAAGAAGAAGAAGAAGAAGAGAAGAAGAAGAAGAAGAAGAAGAAGAAGAAGAAGAAGAAGAAGAAGAAGAAGAAGAAGAAGAAGAAGAAGAAGAAGAAGAAGAAGAAGAAGAAGAAGAAGAAGAGAGAAGAAGGAGGAATAAAAGACGAAGAAGAAAAAGAAGATGGAGAAAAAGGAAAGAGAAGTACCAGGAGGAGAATAAGGACTAAAATCTAACCTGGAAAAAAATGACACACTCATAAAATGGGCCTCCTAATAATATTGAAATCTTCTTCACGTTTCCTCAGGTGTTTAAAGTCGGTCGGTGCACAAAGAGTGTAGACACGTGGGCACTGGGTGTTATACTATACAAAATGACAACTGGCAGAGTAGGTATTTAAACAAGGTTGAACATTAAAAACATATAACGACTTGCTAGGCCTGTCTCATAGTATGTTCTAAATGTCTTGACCAACTTTAAAAGAAAATGTTTAACTTAGATTTGCACTCAGTTCGGTGCAATTCGTTGACATTTGGCATGGAACCTGTTAACAGTCATGTAATTTTAGAAAAATAATTAGGATTAAAACAATCTCTTCTATGTTTGCAGTATATGAAAATTCCGCGTCTGTTGCTTAGGCGTTACGAACGCGCTTTGTAATGCCGGGGTACCGGGTTCGATCCCAGCTTCGGGCCTTGTGCTTTGCGTTAGTTTCGACAGTGGTGTCAAGAAGCTGACCGTCCAGGAAGCAGTAACAAACTACTGGACGTTAATTTGCCTAGGAAAACCACTACAGCCAAAAAAAAAAAAAATGTTGGCTCTGCAACGTCCTGTAAAGGATACGCAACTAACTAAAAGTATATGAAAAAAATACTCTATACAAAGAGTACAATTAGCATGTTTACAGTAAATGAATTGACACGAACTTGACAAAACAGAAAACTGCCCCCGTTTTGGAGGTCATCCGCTCGAAAATCTAATGTGCGTTTATTTTGGACAGTAAAGTGGACAAGTAATATACCAATGACCACAATACTTGTTGGTTGGCTCATAATTAGTTAACGGTTTGTGTATATTACTGTAAATTCTTTAGGGTTATACAAATTATTAGTCCGACAAATATTTAAAAAAAAAAAAAAAGCTACACCTGTGCTATTGTGAATTATGAAACCATAATGTCATGGATATACTAAGATTACATGCAAAAAATTACGTTAATCCGTGTGGGCATTTTCGAGATATTAAAGTCTGAGTGGGAGTCGCCATGGCATAGCAGTTAGACGCTCGCTTGCGGATCAGAAGGTCGTATGTTCGCTCCCCCTCGGAACCTGTTTTTTGAAAATGACTTTGGCTCCCAAGTCCACCCAGCCTTGAGTGGGTACCGGCTGCAGTCCCTGAAAGTAAAGGCGACCGGCGTAATGCTGACCACATCACCCACCAAGTGCCAATCGGTCTATAAAACTTAGGTCAAACCCTATATACCCCTTACGCCTAAAGGCGTGGAAAACGGACCCTAACTCCTAACTAAAGTTTGAGGGTGGCTTTTGGAACGATCTACAGAAACATTTGTAGCGGCCTGTTATACTGGACAGAAACATTTGTAGCGGCCTGTTATACTGGACAGAAACATTTGTAGCGGCCTGATATACTGGACAGAAACATTTGTAGCGGCCTGTTATACTGGACAGAAACATTTGTAGCGGCCTGTTATACTGGACAGAAACATTTGTAGCGGCCTGATATACTGGACAGAAACATTTGTAGCGGCCTGATATACTGGACAGAAACATTTGTAGCGGCCTGATATACTGGACAGAAACATTTGTAGCGGCCTGTTATACTGGACAGAAACATTTGTAGCGGCCTGTTATACTGGACAGAAACATTTGTAGCGACCTGATATACTGGACAGAAACATTTGTAGCGGCCTGATATACTGGACAGAAACATTTGTAGCGGCCTGATATACTGGACAGAAACATTTGTAGCGGCCTGATATACTGGACAGAAACATTTGTAGCGGCCTGATATACTGGACAGAAACATTTGTAGCGGCCTGTTATACTGGACAGAAACATTTGTAGCGGCCTGATATACTGGACAGAAACATTTGTAGCGGCCTGATATACTGGACAGAAACATTTGTAGCGGCCTGATATACTGGACAGAAACATTTGTAGCGGCCTGATATACTGGACAGAAACATTTGTAGCGGCCTGATATACTGGACAGAAACATTTGTAGCGGCCTGATATACTGGACAGAAACATTTGTAGCGGCCTGATATACTGGACCGAAACATTTGTAGCGGCCTGATATACTGGACAGAAACATTTGTAGCGGCCTGATATACTGGACGGAAACATTTGTAGCGGCCTGTTATACTGGACGGAAACATTTGTAGCGGCCTGATATACTGGACAGAAACATTTGTAGCGGCCTGATATACTGGACAGAAACATTTGTAGCAGCCTGATATACTGGACAGAAACATTTGTAGCGGCCTGATATACTGGACAGAAACATTTGTAACGGCCTGATATACTGGACAGAAACATTTGCATTCTATCATTTGACTCTACACTTCGCAGTCGCTAGCTATCATTCGGGTCTACATTAGGCAGCGGTAATATATCATTAGAGTTACATTACACAGTGGTTAGGTATCATCTGAGTATACATTAAGCATTGGTTATGTATCATTACATTCTACATAAGGCAGTGGTAGGCTCATTAGAATCTGCATTATGCTGTGGTTAGGTATTATTAGTGTCTACATGCGCAGTGGTTAAGTATCATCAGAATCTACATTGCGCAGTGGTTAGGTATCATCAAAGTCTTCATTACGCAGTAGTTAGGTATCATCAGAGTCTACATTAAGCAGTGGTTATGTATCATCAGAGTCTACATTACGCAGTGGTTATGTATCATCAGTCAACATTACGCAGTGGTTATGTATCATCAGTCTACATTACGCAGTGGTTATGTATCATCAGTCAACATTACGCAGTGGTTATGTATCATCAGTCAACATTACGCAGTGGTTATGTATCATCAGTCAACATTACGCAGTGGTTATGTATCATCAGTCAACATTACGCAGTGGTTATGTATCATCAGTCAACATTACGCAGTGGCTAGGCTCATTAGAGTCTATATTATGCTGTGGTTAGGTATCATTAAAACGACTCTGTGGCTAAGTCGATGCGAAGGCTTCGCTTCGTATTGCCGGGATGCCAGGTTCGATCCCAGCTGCGGGCAATGCGCCTTTCGTTGGTTTCAACAGTGGTATGAAGAAAGCCTACCGTCCAGACAGCAATTTCAAACTACTGGATGTAAATTGCCTAGAAAAACCACACAACAGCCAGGGGCTGTTAGGATTGGTTCTGCAACGTCCTGTAAAGGATACGCAACTAAGTTAAGTTAAGTATCATTGGAGTCTACGTGCGAATTGGTTAAGTATCATCATAATCTACATTGCGCAGTGGTTAGGTATCATCGTATCTACATTACGCAGTAGTTAGCTATCATTCGTGTCTACATTAGGCAGCGGTAATATGTCATTAGAGTCTACATTACGCAGTGATTAGGTATCATCAGAGTCTACATTACGCAGTGGTTAGGTTTCATCAGAGTCTACATTAAGCAGTGGTTATGTATCATTTAACTCTACACTACACAGTCGCTAGCTATCATTTGATTCTACATTAGGCAGCGGTTGTGTATCATTAGAGTTACATTACGCAGTGGTAAGGTCTCATCAGAATCTACATTACGCAGTTTTTAGGTATCATCAGAGTCTACTTTAAGCAGTGGATATGTATCATTATATTTTACATAACGCAGTGGCTAGGTTTCATTAGAGACTACATTATGAAATGGTTTGGTATCATTAGAGTCTACATGCGCCGTGGTTAAGTATCATCATAATCTACATTGCGCAGTGGTTAGGTATCATCAATCCACATTAAGCAGTTGTTAGGTATCATCAGAGTCTATATTACGCAGTGATTATGTATCATTATATTCTATATTACACAGTGGTTCGGTATCTTTAGAGTCTACGCAGAGAATAGGTTTTATTAGAGTCTACATTACACAGAGGCTAGGTTTCATTAGAGTCTACATTACACAGAGAATAGGATTCATTAGAGTCTACATTACACAGAGGCTAGGTTTCATTAGAGTCTACATTACACAGAGGCTAGGTTTCATTAGAGTCTACATTACACAGAGGCTAGGTTTCATTAGAGTCTACATTAGACAGAGAATAGGTTTCATTAGAGTCTACATTACACAGTAATTAGGTTTCATTAGTGTCTACATTACACAGTAGTTAGGTTTCATTAGAGTCTACATTACACAGTAGTTAGGTTTCATTAGAGTCTACATTACACAGTAGTTAGGTTTCATTAGAGTCTACATTACACAGTAGTTAGGTTTCATTAGAGTCTACATTACACAGTAGTTAGGTTTCATTAGAGTCTACATTACACAGTAGTTAGGTTTCATTAGAGTCTACATTACACAGTAGTTAGGTTTCATTAGAGTCTACATTACACAGTAGTTAGGTTTCATTAGAGTCTACATTACACAGTAGTTAGGTTTCATTAGATCTACATTACACAGTAGTTAGG
This sequence comes from Candidula unifasciata, assembly GCA_905116865.2. Taxonomy (NCBI): domain Eukaryota; kingdom Metazoa; phylum Mollusca; class Gastropoda; order Stylommatophora; family Geomitridae; genus Candidula; species Candidula unifasciata. Next base: position 144,241 of record CAJHNH020001021.1, read on the forward strand.
TATCAGTAGGCAGAGTTATTCACACATACTCAGTGGCCTGATACTGAGAACATTAGCATCACAAACGTTAAAACTGAGGGGAACAAATGTTGTAGTGACTTGTGGTGTATCACTGTGTGATTGGTATTTCTGTTGTTTCTTGAATTTAGCAACCGTTTTATGCCGACACAGAGCAGCGTCTTATTCGGAAAATAAAGTCGAAAGATGTGGTATTCAATACATTGTTTAACGAAACGTCGGCGGATCTTTGCAAGCAAGTACGTCGTCCATTTAGTGAGTGCTGCGATGATGTTTTTTGTTTAAGGCTTACAAGATTAATGTTGAATGCTGAAGGTTGAATTATGAATCAGACCAAATGTCTAGGAGAATTCAGGTGTGCAAGGTAACGAGCAGGCTGACAGATTGGCTGCGGCCGATTTTCTGTGCGAATAGGAACGTTATAATAAAGCAGCGTTGGGAAAGGTTCTTTAAGATCAAATGGACAGTGCAGTAAAACAGAAAAAAAAAAAACAACAACAACTAAAATACGTATTCGTCGGGGTAGGGCGAGGGGGCGTGGGGGGGGGGGGGGGCTGAAAGAGCGAGGAGAGGTTCTGGAACATGTTCAACACCTAGCTGGGCAACAGAGGCGGACTGGAATTATTAGCATGTCGATTCTTTGTTGACTGTTGATGAAGGAGACGAAGCTCATTTAGGGATGTCCTGAGTGCAGTGATATCGATTCTTGTTTCATTCGTTCATTAAGAATCGATATCACAGCAACCGGTACATTCCCCCAATCGCTCCGACCTTATCTTCAGCAACACACTCAGAGTTCCAATTCCGACATCAACAGTGACAGTCTGTATATCCGCCTCGCCTTTCCCTAGTTTAAAGTCAAGATCATAGGGGTTCACTGCCCCAGGGCTCAGCCGGTCACTCTCTTGTCAAACTTCAAGCAATTTGCGGAAGATTCACACAAAGCATGAACTCTAGCTAAAGCGACGATTCCCAACGATCTGGGACAAAAATTGAACTTGTGAGCAGAAAGATTCAGTCGTTCAGGAAAGGAGCCTATTTCTTTAAGTGGATCATTTGACATATTGTGCGAGATCCACATTTGTGTATACCAATCTGCATATGATCCAAATCCTGTATACAATGACGACATGCGTGTACAGATAATTCTCAAGCAAACGAAAAGCAGCAGTTACTGCCCCCACCTACATTATCAAATTAGACGCTGTGATTTCATATTCTAGGCTTTGCTGCATAAAGCGAACTTCAATCGCTTTTGCTACTAACCTCCATGTACAAGTTGTAAAGGGCTAACTTATGCGCTTAGTTACTTTACTTCATTTTTTTAGGTCGATGAAATAATTAAAATAATAAGGAAAAGAAAACAAGTCAAGAGTGTGTTCTCTCTCTCTCTCTCTCTCTCTCTCTCTCTCTCTCTCTCTCTCTCTCTCTCTCTCTCTCTCTATCTCTCTCTCTCTCTATCTTTCTCTCTCTCTCTCTCTCTCTCTCTCTCTCTTGAGGTGGACAGGGCAAATGGCTCAATGATTATATGCCGACACACCAATTAACATTCAATGGGAGGTGTTGTTATTTATTATCAGACATGCAAGCTTTACTTGCCAAATTATTTCCCGGTAGCCATGTAATACCAAGCCGAATTGGGCACCCACTGTCAGTTAATACTTCTTCCTAGCGTTCATTAAAAGTGAACTCCAGCAAAAAGTTCTATAGTGTGTTTACAAATTTGTGCCGCTACATTTTCGATAATTTCTTTATAATTACTTATCCAGGAAGTTTTGTTTTTGTTTTTGGGAGGGTTTTGAGGGGGAAATGGTGGAGGGGAAGGGGGGTATGTGCTCCTACATTTATCTCAAGATTAATATATTGCTCATAAATATTATTTAAATTATCCGCTTGCATTTAAACAGTTGTTATTTTTGTTAATTTTTGTATCACTTGTATGGTTTTAGTTAGGTAACAAAATATATTTTACCGAACCACCGTGGATTATGAATATGATAGAAGTTAGAACCGTTTCTGCGATTGTTTATCATGAGGTCGTCTATCTACCAAAATACATTCATGATTAGCAAATGCATATATATGTTGTGTGTTACCAAAAAAAAAAATTACTGTTTTAATTTCTGCAGCGTCAACAATTCTTTTCGCCCAACATTCTGTATGTTGCTCATTTAATAACTTCTTTGTCAAAACTATCAATTTTCTTTTTCCTACCTGGCTCAGCCCTGGTATATGTAGATAAAGTTAACTCTTTTCCAGCCCAAGTTGAGAAAATCCGGTCGGTAATACCTAGGGCATGTTTTTTTTTTTTTTTCTCTGGGTTTGAAATAGAATGATACAGACAACCGCGTTTAGCCTCAAATGCGAAATATTTATATATTGTTATATTTTTGGATGTAACGAATTTAACTTTCAGCATCATTATGATAACAGAAGAACTTAGCGCATAAGTTAGCCCTTTACAACTTGTACATGAAGGTTAGTAGCAAAAGCGAATGAAGTTCGCTTTATGCAGCAAAGCCTGGACTATGAAATCACAGCGTCTAATTTGATAATGTAGGTGGGGGCAGTCACTGCTGCTTTTCGTTTGCTTGAGAATTATCTGTACACGCATGTCGTCATTGTAACTGACTCAAAGAGCATGTTGAGAAAGGTGAAGACAGGCATACTCAAAGCAGAGTGGCAAGCATCGCTTCATATGTACCAGGTCTTGATATTTTCTCCAGGTATATCAGTGTGTTGGGAAACGAGCAGGCAGATAGACTGGGTGGTTCTTCACCACTTGTAAGTGAACTGATGTTTGGTAAACTAGATTTTGTAAGGACATTTGAGATCGAGTGAACAGTGCAGAGGCTCAGGCAAATCATAATGCCTAGGAAAATGGTGCAGCGAGGAGTTACCATGAGATTCGGCCGACGCTCAACACTCAAGGAAAAAGCAAGACGGATATACGATCAAACAGTTAGTGATGCCATCGGAATTAGAACTCGTCGCTTGCTGCTGGATGTTGGGACCCTACGATATAGGAGTTTCAGATGTTCTGTGATGTCGATTCTTAATTTGTCATTCAACTTGTCACGAAACTTGGATACGACGCCACACACATTTTGTAGCCCAACAGTTGTGGTCTTATTAAGAATTTTGCGTAAAATACGAGAAATACTTTTTGTTTTGTTTTTTGGTTTGTTATGTGTGAAAGATCTATTGGTTTCATTTGAACTTTGTGCTGTGTAACTTTTAAAAGGCGATCCAGCAAGGATCGTCGAATGTTGAAGTACCTCGAATAGGTTCTACTACTGAAGAAACGTGCAACTGTTATATTCCAAAATACAAACAGGTGATTGTTAAACTAAAGCAGAATGTTACATTTCACAGGGGTGTTCGTGGCGAGGGGGTAGAGCCGTTTTTCTCACCCCTGAGGGTAATGTGTTCAGTCCAAGAATTATTTTTTACGGAGATCACAGGAAATACCTGCTGGATGATAGCTGAGCGGGCTCATTAGCTTCTTTTAATTCAAAGCCAACTGTACAGATTATTGGCGTAGCGCTCAGAAGTAGAAATACACTGACATCTTACATGTTTTAAGCCTTGAGGATAGCTGGTTTATAAATAGCATCAGGTCCCGAAGCTAAGATTTGTTTGCCGTGTTAAACGGTATGCTAGCCCGGAGAAAACTACGTTGATGTAGGGTACAGTTTCTGGAAAACGAGGCAAGGGCAGATCTCTGGCAAGTTGAATACAGGACACTGAGGATGCGTTGGCTATGAAATGACATAAGCAAAAGTAAAGGGACCTTTCCCACCCCTTTGGGCGTATTGGACTTACATAACCAGACCTAAATTTTAAAGACCAGCCGGCAATTGGTGAGTGATTTATGAAAGCACACAATGTCCGGCTCTCTAGCGTAGTTGACTAAACCGGATTGCGCGGAGACCGGGTGACGAACTCCTTGTGGTCTGGGTTGAAACCCGAGGGTAGGCAGGAAAGCCACATTTCTCCCAGATTTTACGGTATTTACAATGGAATCAAGGCCGAAAGGTTGCGATATCCATAATAACGAGCCTAAGGGTTAACAACTCATGGCTTCTGGATACTAAAACAGACAACAAAGCACATAATGCGGGATAATTGTCTTGGAAAAGATAAAGAGAGAGAGAGAGAGAGAGAGAGAGAGAGAGAGAGAGAGAGAGAGAGAGCGAGAGAGAAAGAGAGAAAGAGACAGACAGAGAGAGAGAGAGAGAGAGAGAGAGAGAGAGAGAGAAAGATGGGGAAGAGAGAGAGAGACTTTGAGGCATGCCCTGACGAGAGCGACGTTCAGTAAAATACCTGCTGATGGATAATGATGATTTATTTCCGGCTTGCATTCTAGCTTCTCCAGAAGGACCCGAAACACCGTTTGGGCTTCGCTGCAGACACCTTTCTTTGCGTCAGCAGCCATCCCTACTTCGCTAATGTATCCTGGGATCTAGTTTTAACTGGCACGTCAAAAGCCCCAGAAATTCCTTTATTAAGTAAGGACAATGCGAGATTTTAAATACGTAATTAATTGCATCAATAATTAATTGCTCCAGTTAGTTTAGAATACGATTAATTTACTGGCTAAGATCGGATAAGGAATTAAGCTGTACTGTTAAATGTACAGCTAAGATATTTTAGAAAGTTTACTCATACCATGTACGTAAGATTACATATAAGTATGTTATCACAAAGAAGTTTGCTATGCTATGAATATCCAGCAAGGATCTCACACAGTACAGTGTGTACAAATCCCTGTCCAGTTAGCAGTTTGTAACAGTACCTAGCAGTTTAGCACTTGCAGAGAGTTTAGACATACAATTAACTTCTTATTAACACCATATGAACGAGCGAACGAACGAATGAGCGAATTTTATTTTCAAAGGGTCATAAATTGGGCACGCAGGCCGCCTTACATTTGAAACCCCCATCTTTCACACAGCAGTTGTATGTTATCAATAAAGCATATAATATTATGCATATTATGAATATCAAGGAGGGAAAAAAAGCATCGTTGGTAAAATGCATACACACACACGCGCACACACACTCACATGTACACGCCCACTCACTCACTTACACGCACATGTATACTCACCCACATATATACATACACTTGCACACACACATATATATATATATATATATATATATATATATATATATATATATATATATATATATATATATATACGTACATATTACATACACGCACAGCCACATACACTGACATGCAAACATACACACACAGACACATAAAAAGAGACACACCCACTTACACAAACATATAAAGACACATACAAACATATACAGACACACGCACACATACAGACACACACATGCACACAGACACATACACGCACTCCAAGACACAGACACATAAAGATACATACACACCACACAAAAACACATGCAGACACACACAGGTACACACAAACAGACATACGCAAAAAACACACACATACAGAGACATACAAAAACACAAAGACATACATACACAAACACATGCATACACAGACGAGAAATTAACTGCACATTTTGTTTTATAGATAATATTACCTCATAAAGTGTTTAATCTCACATCTAATTTCTAGTTACTAATGTAGTGATAGTTTAGTTATACTTTTTATTTCTAGACAAGTTGTCATATGGAGTTTTATACAATTCACTTTCTTGGTAAGATATCATATAGAAGTTCGTTAGCTGTTTTTATTTTTCAAATTTTGTTGTTGTAAATCTAAGATTTCAGCTAGAGTTGTATTTATATAACATGGTTTCTATCTAGGGTCGCCATTTACCGCGCAAGCGAAAATATACATAAAAGTCTTAACGGACACCTTCTGAATGGTACATTAGGAAAAGTCATCGGCAGAAAAGAAGTAGTTTTTGGATTTTACAGACATATGACATTATTTGTAATGTATATGCCACACACAGACAAGAAAGTGCTTGGCGAGGAATGGGTCAGTGTGACGCCCAGTAGATCAATCCTGGAGAGAGTGATAGGTACCTTAAAAAGAGGGTGTCGGAAATGTAAAGATGGTGAAGCATAGTTATTAAGGCAACGGTTGATCAATGAAAATTCACGTCCAGGTGACATTATTATTCCCACAAGTTACTATGTAATGAGATTAAAAAGTCGGTGGGGTTTTATCGCAAAGGGTGAATGGGCACTGTTTGAAAACAGAAAGCCTCGAGTAAAAATGTTGCAACATGCTGTACGGGAGTGGAGGTAGGTGCAGCAATGGCAGCTTTACGATGGCTTGAGAAGAGAGAAGTAAAGTGCAACATGTTGTGATGTAAAGGACTGAAAGAGCTCGATCAGAGCGGTTGGGGAAAGGGGGAGGGGAGGGGAGAAGAAATTGACACACTACAAGCACAATGGCTTGCATCGCTTGATATGACTCAGATCACTAGCAAATTAAAGATTTGCGGTCCAAGATGTTTGGTTGTGTGGGGTAGTGATCAGGATGAGAGACTGGCTGTTACCTCCTCTCTGGTGGATGAGCTGAGTTATGACAAAGCAGACATGGTCAAGGTTCTCTGGAATCTACTGCACAGGGCAATGGAACAGAGAATCCTTTCATTGAAAGACTAACCTCTGGGGATCTGCGTTTTGGTTTACGATTCAAACTGGGATATGTTTCAAATCTCATCTTCTTCTGCCTTTCTATCCCCCAATGGAGCATAGGCCTTCAACCAACTCACGCCAAGTCGTTCTATCCTTCGCCATTGCACGGAGCTCTCACCATGTCCTCCCATCTTTCTAACCTCATTCTCCAGCTCTTTTCTTCATGTGTTTTTTGGCCTTCCTTTATTCCTTTGCCCCTGTGGGTTCCAATGCAAAGACATTCTAGATATGCTGTTCTCCTGTTTTCTCAGTGTGTGCCCTATCCAACGCCAACGTCTTTTCCTCACCTCCTGATCCACTGATCTCATGGTGGTCAAGAAATCTGGTAGCGGTCCCACCCCAGGGGGGGAAGAGATTGTGGGAGGTGGTGGGACACTTCACACTACTGCAGTAAGAAAACATATGTCTCTTGTTGTATTTGAGTGTAGTGAGTGCTGTGCGACAGGCCAGGTACAAGGTGCGACCACTGGATTTCCGGGACAGCGCCAACAGGCCGAAAATCTTGAAGAACAAGCCGTTATTATTGCAAGAGCTTTCCACTAAGTAGGTCACGCCTGATTCGTACTAAACTTTTTTTTTTTAAGGGAACTGATTCATACAGGTTATAAACACAGAGTCAATAATTGTGGGAATGATTTTATTTGAACAATTATAGCCAATTGACGATACTGATGTGAAGAAAGCAACACAGGGCACCACAGAGAGCAATGTTTTTCAGATAAAAAAGTAACCTGGTCAGAGGTCAACCGCGAGCAAAAGATGGACCACATAAATTTTAGAGACGCTGGAAAGTACTTTATATGAAGCGAACAGAAAGCCCTGTTCCAGAGATTTCTTTCTGCCCTGATGCCCGAGGCATTCCAGAAGTAGAGAAAAGAAGAAGAGGAAGAAGAAAGCAGACGAAGGTAAAGAAGTAAAAAAAAAAAAATTATGAAAGACTCTGGCATAGGACAAGACCATTTCTTCTTCCTCTTGGATATAAAAAGATAAACGTACGTAAAGATCAGCATGCAGTGAAATGAGGTATATCGGGATATATGGTGATAATGCTATGTATACGGTAATGTCATCGATCTCAGATGTATACAATTTACTGAAAAAAGTGATGGGCATTTGCCACGCACTGGATCACTTTAAAGGTCCGAGGTAGTTAGCATTCTTTGGATATTTTCTCCTGGTGATGCCAGTGTGTTGGGAAATGAGCAGGCAGATCGACTGGCCGGTTCTGCACCACTTTATGGTAAACTGATATATTACAAGCTGGATGATGTGAGGGCCCTTTGAGGGCGAGTGAACAGTGCCGAGGCACATATAGATCATTACGGTTTGAGGAGAATGGCACTCTCTACTTGGAGACCAGGGGGAATTACTAAAAGTCTAAGTCCTACCGGGAATTAAACCCGGAATCTCTAGCATTCGAGACGAACACCATGTCTCAAGACAACGCAGTTTCCATTTGTCAATGTATTTTGCACAAGATACGCTGTCTATACTTCTATTCGTATGTGTGTGTGTATATATATATATATATATACACACACACAAACACACACACACAAATATATTTATATGTGTGTGTATATATATATATATATATATATATATATATATATATATATATATGTGTGTGTGTGTGTGTGTGTATGTATAAGTAAAAGTAGGTAAAGGACCCTTTTCAAAGCCTTCAGGTGTATTGGTCATATAGGACTAGACTAATTTTTAATATTCCAAACGGCACTCAGAGGGTGATATGGTTAGCATCATGCCGGCAGCATTTACTTCCCATTACCTGTATACCTGGAACATACTTAAGGCTGGGTTGACCTGGCAGCCATGGTCATTTTTGAAAAAAACAAAAAGCCTGTCTCCTTCAGACCCAAACCCATGACCATCAGATACGTTGGCAAGAGACACTACAGAGGCTCCAAATATACATATATTTTAAGCGTCTGTGGTTTAGGCGTTTGCGAACGCGCTTCGTAATATTTGGGTGTCGCGTTCCATCCCAGCTGTAGACGATTTGTCTTGGGCTTGTTTAGACCTTGGTACCGAGAGCTGGCCGAGGAGGAGGCAATGGCAAACTACTGAACGTAAAATTTGCCTAGAAAAATTACGACAGGCCAAAAAATAAATGCTCATGTTTGTTCTGCAACGTCCTGTAAAGGATATGCAACTGACTTATATATATATATATATATATATATATATATATATATATATATATATATATATATATATATATATATATATATATATATATATATACATATAAGTTTAGGCACTTGAATAACACAAAAGCTCCTTGAGCCAAACTTCTATAAAACTTGGGATAGGGATTGAATACTTTTCCTTCCCAACGTCTTTGAGTACGCGCACTTTGCAGACGTATAAATAATAAACTAATGAACAACAGTAACAAACTTTATTTTCAATGGGTTAACAATTGGGCGCACAGGCCCGTCTAACATGCTGCCTTTCCACTCTGCATCTTGTATACACATATTCATGTGTACCTAACTTCATAGTTAATAATGGTGGTGAAAAGAAAAACAAAATAAGAAAAACAAAAGAAGTTTTCTATATCTAAGTCTTATTTACAAAAGCTGGAATGTACTTTACTTATACTAACATTCATGAACGTTTTCAAGACTTTAGAAATAAGCTTTTTTTCCAAAAAGGGTATGTCTCACAGGTGGCATAATATTAATATCATCCCACATCAATTAAATATTAGTACATCAATTAAATATTAGTTACCAACATTAAAATGCGTTCGATTGGTATCTATATTTTCAAACAATAATAACTTTCAGTTTTAACCCCTCCCCCCCCCCCCCCCCCCCCCCCCACCCCCGTCCTCCTCAAAAAACACCCAAAAAAAAAATAATTTTCAAATAGTTTCCGATTGTATGTATAGGGGTTATTAATATTTATTTCATGTGGAAGATTATTCCACAGCTGAGCTGCAGAGTACTCTAAGCTTGTTTTGTATCAATCTATTCTAGATTTAAAGATATGCAATATATTAAGGCGCTTGCTATGACTTTCATTATATTTAACTAATGGCCAGACAACGAGATACTTTCCTTGTTTATTAAAGCCGTAAATTATATTGACTAACATCCACAGAAGCGTATCCGAGATGTTCAGTGAGAAAATTCTGAATAGATTCCACGCCGCCAACATCGCAAAGTACAAGAAAGGCAAGCAAGGTATTTCACTGCCCAAACACAACCGGATGGAAAGGTTTTCTTTTCAGAAAATCTCTAGCGATTCCTCTTTCCAGCTTGGAATCACTAAAGACGACAGGTTGGTATGTGTGAGTCCTATTGTGTCTAGCTGACCATGTTTCCAAGTAACCTTGTTGGTTTTCACGATGTCTTTCGCGTACTCAACACAAGCAGGCTTGAGGTTATCAGACAAAAAATATGGCACACACAGGGAAGAAATAATGTAAGAAAAACTACACAGGGGTGCATGCACAGCAAAAATATGCCGTTCATCAGTAGGTGGGTCCCTCGTCGACGATAGTTTCGGCCCATTATCCTCATAGATAATTTTAGAAGGTGGGCCGACCTGGGTAATGACATCAAGGCCACGGATTCTCTTGTTGCGCTTAACAGATGTTCGGACAAGACAAAACAGAACTGTAAGATTTGGTGTTTTATATTTTCGCTGCCGTAGCAAATTAGCCAACTACCTTTCTTGACCTAAGTGAAAGGCTTACCGCTGATGCATCAGACATAATTAGACTTTGGCAGTTGGCAGAAAAACACCGTCAGACTGTAAAGGAACAATTAGGCTTTAAAGGGATATAACGTTGCTTTCCACAAGAGTTTTGGACCAGTCTACCGAGGTCTATTCCCCACGATGTTCCGTTGCATCGGCAGCCAGCTCGAAGCTCTTTCGGCGGCTTCATCCAGTTGTTTTCGTGCCTATTTCCTTTTCTTTTCTCGCAAGCCTAGGTGCATTTTTTATGTATGAATTATGTATAGAGGTGAAGATGAGTCATCATGCGCCTACCTCGACAGCGAAGAGTTTTACTGTGTACGCTTCATCTATACTCAGAGCAGCCACCATTTTACTGTACTTTTCGAACTTGTTCAATGAATTTTCTTCCATCTGCTACTCGTACAATACACTTAGCTCTTTTAGGATTTTTCCACAGAGTGCAGAACCATGTCTGGTCTCAGGTCAGGCTTTCTGATTGATTCTGCGTACCTTTCGAAACCAGTCAGGTCGACCGCCAGTAAAAAAGTCTTTCGCACAGTCAAGTATTGTTGGAGCAAATGCAACTTTGTGCAGATTACCTGTAGAAATCTGCCGTGCCTCAGTGAAGCGCATGGGGTTGGGAGGGAACTTTATGACTAGCTTGAAATCTTTTAAGCCTTGAGGAAGCGCATAAGGGTGGGGGTTGGGTGGTCTTTACGACTGGCCCTCGCGTTGGTATTCATCCTAGCTTGATCAACAATATCCGCCACCTCTTTCAGAACTTTACTGTGGCGCCATGTATATCGTTCCTGGCCTAAGGCTTTTCAGCAAGCGTACAATACGTGCTCGAGCGTAAGCTTCACTGTGCATAGAGTTGGTGGTCACACACCTCCTAGCCATGTTGGCGCCAGAGGGTAACACATCATAGGTCTATCTTACGACAAAGCTCAGCCGCAGCCGGGCCATTTGTAAGATCTCACCCGATGTGAGTATTTGTGAAAAAGTGCTCTCGAAGCCGATCCACTGGCCTTGATGCGAATTTTGTGCGGCGTTTTTAGACCCGAATTTCGTTTTCAGAGTTCCCGATCTAACTGTATTAACATGTCTCTGAATTCTTTAGCCGATGATTTGGACCACCAAGTGACTTTTCCTTATCTAGGCTTTGTCGGTCGGTTTGTGCGTTACCCATGGCTTCTTTCAATTCCAGTGCTTTCTGAGCAGATTCTATCGCGTCTTCGACCTTCCATTTCGCACATGTCGTTAGAGCGGGCTGGACAGAGGCTACCGTGAGGTAAAAAGAGGTAAGTGGCTTGAGTTGCACAATTCGACCAGACAATCAAGCCTCTTCAGAATAACAGGGAGCGTGGTCTCACTGCCGGTTATGATGACCGTCCTATCATCCATACGTTTTCTAATGGTAGCATCCAGTGGTACCTAATTTTAAGGCTTTTTCCGTAGCCGGTAACGCCGTCTAACATGACCTGCATGGCCATAACCGATAGAAGTTGGCAAGGCCCAACCATATCACATATAATGTCGTTCTCTCTGCCTTGCTTTTTGGATGGACTCTCAGATCATAGTTGCATGCTCAAGACACCCAGAAACGCCCGGGATGCCTTCTTTTTGCACCGTTATGTCAATATATTTGTTCTGCATCAAATACTGAGTGTGTCTGCCTATCATAACCGAGAAGAAAATCTTGGCCACAACGTTCAACAGCGAGATAGGTCTAAACTAAGATAGAGTAGAGGTGCCTAGCTCGTTGGTAATGTAGACTACGTTGGCTCTCTGCCACTGGGTACATATGTACTTTCGACTACACGCTAATCTTAGCAGGCTCTGAAGCATTCAGAGGACTTTCGGACAAGGCTTATACACCTCGTACGGGACACCGTTGGGTTCTGAGGCATATTTGCCGCTGGCTCTTTTCGCAACTTCCTCTAAGAGGAAGGCATCGTTTTGAACTTTACCTTCGGAAACTCAGGCCGCTTCATGCTTCTAGCGATCTCGTGGTTGTCATCGACAGGTTCATTTCTTGTTCGGTCGGAGTAAATGTTCAGTAGATCCGACTCCAGTTCCTCTTTACCGACAACCAGAGTGGACTTTGTTTGCTCCAACAGGCCTCGGGTCAACAGAAATGTGCACCTGAAGAACTTTTCTCACTTTTGTTTAGGTTCTTCGTCTGTTCTTACAGAAACGCTCATCGCGACAGAGGACACTGTGTCTGGTCTTCGGATGCAATCAGACCTCGTACAGTCCCTTCTGTTCGCTGCACATAGCGGCTTTGAACCGTTTTCTGAGGGCGTTTTTTTTCTGCTCGGCACTTCTCAATGTCTCTCTGCCTTCTGAGCATTTTCGTGCGTGATGCCCGGCTGCATCTTCACGATTTTGCTAATCTCATGGGACAATAAGTGTAAATTATGTCCCCAAACCGTGCTAGCTTGTCACCTAGCGACATTTTGTTAAGTTCACCATAAATATTCTCATATAGAATACCATCCAGCTTGACAACGACACACTATCGCTTGCGGGTTGAAACTTGATCTTTGTCCGCACTTTGTCAGAGATCTGCAAAAATTGCGCCCCTGTGTAAACGTCTTGCGTCTCTTCAGGCGAGTGGGTTTCGTCCTGTCTTTCGTTCCCTAACGACACATATGCTATAGAAGTAGCATTGTGCCGGCGCTTACTACATGGCGCCCCGTGAAGCATCTTTCACACGTACATTGTCAGCCCGCTCACTAATGCTCCATTCGTCGCCGATTCTGGATTACTAGATAATCGACATGGATTCGCTTGCTTAGTCGGCTGAGTTAGTCTTGACTAGTTATCTTGGTCGGCGGTCGTTTGTGTAGTAGCAGCCTGTTTACGCACAACTACTAAAAGCGTTAGTCTTGTAAACTATAGGGAAAGCACCCTTGGAGTCCTTCTCATGGTTCTCAACAAGGCTTGCCGACACTTCAGGGGCCAAGCTATCGATAGTCAGTCGATAGGTACTGCCTTGTCAGATACCATCACAAAATAGCATGATAAGAAAATTTAAAAAATCAAGTGAAAGCCGCCTCGCCCAAGAAGCCGGTGCCTACTGTAGCAGAAGAATCTGCCATTAACAAACGCAGCCAGGCGGCGGTCACCCACAAACCGACGCTCCTGTGACCCATCACGAATCAAGACAACCGAATCCACCGGCACACACAAGAAGCAGCTGCACCAGGTATCCTACGCACCAGAGATACAGCAGTGCGCACGGTGCAATAGGGCGTGGCACACTGCCGCGACCTGTCATAGCGGCCCTAAATGCTGAGATTTCTCCTGGACCCACGATTTCAAAGAGTGCCCCCTGGCAAACGTTGACCAGGACTTCAGGAGGCCGAACACAAACAGAATATGCTAAAACTGTTCAGGCGCACACAGCGCAGATACTTTCCTTGTTTATTAAAGCCATAAATTATAAGACGTGCAAACAGCAGGTTGCACTCGCAAGACAAGAAATAAAAACTGAAAAGGCCGTCACAGTCGCAAAAGATACTTTAATAGCTCAGGAATTGGCAGAGCTCAGAAACGAAATCCAGAAGCTGAAAGCAGACAGAGAAGAGGCCACCACTGACAGAATTGAGATGCTCGGCCTAATCTCGCCAACAAAGGGAGACAGGCTAGCAGAAGCTGCGTAGCAAACAAGATTGCTAGCAGAAGTCAATGAGGCAACCCAAAATCTTCAAGGCGTACCGACACAGCTCAAGTCAGACCAGGATCATGTAGCAGAACGAGAAGAAAGAAAGAGAGAAATAGCCGAACTGAAAGAAGGCAGAGAGTCCGCATGCAAAGAGGTCGCCCTGCTGGTCATAATGAAAGCAGAAGCAGAAGCTGCAAAACTAGCAGACAAGAAAGAGAGAGAGAGAGAATCTCTGCAAATAGAAAAAAACAAGACACCATCCTTAAAACCAAACACCAGTAGAGCTGACAAATGCCCAGACACAGAAAGGAGAGCCATGAGTCACAAGGCTTAGTCTACGGAACCAGAACGAACCGCGGACCAAAGCACTGAAGCAGAAGCGATGACAGATGCAGATGAGGCCACAACCAGTGAGGAATACAACGAAGCGGGAGCCGATAGGGAGATCAGCAAGGCCGACATTCAAAAGATGCTTTAAAGATCTAACGAACAGATGCACTCGCATAGAATTGGGGTGCAAAGGGGCAGCTATGTGATCCTTTTTAGACCAGGATGAGTTCGCAAGAGAGAAGCTACTACCCGAAGAAGTAAACGACCCCACTACGCATAAAATGTCACATATTTTTGGAAGAGATTAACGCAGCCTTTATATAGATGTACGAGGGGAAAAAAAAAAAGAAACAGGGCACTGTGTTCGAAAGCGGATGGTTTCCGGGGTTTACTCAGCTTGCAATTAATGGGTACCAGAGTTAACACTCTGGGGTAAATGGAGGAAAGTCGTTGTAGCTACTGAGTTGCATGCGGACGGCGACACAGGTGGACAGTTTCTTATTAGCTGTCCATACTGGTGGCAGAGCACTTACAGTTTATAACAGTGTGCAATGACGTTGGTTCACATCTTTCGACTTCACCTGCGCCATATCAGTCTCATTGTGCAATAGCTGGGCTGTGAAAAACAGAGCGGTTCGACCGACGTCTTTCCAAGGGTCCC
>CAJHNH020001021.1:161776-196776 GCA_905116865.2 Candidula unifasciata
GCTCCTTTCATTGATCCATCGGTGTATATGTGTCTTTATTTTTAATTTTAATATATTTATTTAATATATCCTTGTCATTTAGAATTAGAAAAAAGAATTTCTGCTTGCTATATGCATCCAGTTTGAATATATGGCTATAGATCGTTTACAATCGGTAGACAGGCCAAACAATTTATTGAAGCCCCAGAGATGTTGTTTTACAGAAGAATGCTTAGAATATTTTGGACAGCCAAAAAGAGCAACCAAGCGGTTTTGAAAAAGGCGGGAGCCCGAAGACAACTTATCCCAGACATCAGAAGGAGACAGTCGTCATTTTTCGTCCATGTTATGAGCAGACGAAAAAAAAGAACACATTGTGACCACTGGAAAGATCTGTAGAATGAGGGACAGAGGAAGACAACGAGAGAAGATTCTTGACAGTCTTGTTGCACGGCATGGAGGTGCGTCGGCACACGAACTAATACATGCTGCAGGAGATCGCAGATTGTGGAGAGGCATGATCGCCCACGCCAGTCGGTAAGGCACCTGATGATGATAATGAGGGACGAGCAACAAGTACTGATAACTACTTACATTTTTTTTTCATATTCTCACAATATTTTAATGGTAACTGCACGAACATTCTTGGATTATCTCATATGCTACATCACTTCAATAGGAGAAGGCAAAGAAAGAAATTGCAGCAGCCGAGGCTTTAGAAGAACTTCGAGAATACGTTGTAAGTTTCACGTCTAGACGTTCATTGTGATTTCACCCCTGTCTCAACAAAAATAAGCCAGACCTGTATAAAGAATGTACATGCAACACTAAATCCTGTACCAAGACCAAGGTCCATAAGTGGACGAACAAACAAGACTTTGAGTTAGAGTTTTACAGATGGGAAACGTTTAAAAAAAAAAGAGGAAAAAGAAGATTTAAACTGCACTTTTTCATTATGTCTCAACCATGTGACGTTGTAAAACTTGCTATGTAACAACTACAAGAACGTCATGCCAAAAGAGGTATTGCCAGACACGAACACTAAGAAAGGTAACCAAAGAAGAATTGTAAGCAACACACAGCTGGCGTTATCAGTGACCACACAGCCAACACACAGCCGGCGTTATCAGTGACCACACAGCCAACACACAGCTGGCGTTATCAGTGACCACACGCTGGGGGATATACTTAAAACGGGATCAAAGCGTTTGTGGAATTGACCGATGTGTCATAATCAGGTATTAGGTCAGTTAATTGACTTGACAAAGATAACTTGACTAATCAGTTAACCAGCTAACTAAAATACATCGACCACCACCCCACCCAGATCCATTCCATACAACGACAACGTTAAAGTAGTCAACGAATTTTATAACTGACTTAATAAATTACATGATTTACTGCACCACTGTCTAACTAATAACTAGCTAACTTGCTGACTGATTGACTGACTGACTAGCTTCTAATTGACTGAGTCTATAAGTGACTAACCGTCTACCGGCTGACTGATTGACTGACCGAGGAAATCACTACTGATGGACTAACTAATCCGTTCATTAACTGACTAATTGAAGAATCAGCTAAACAGCTAACTAACTGAACCACTAACTAACTGACTGACCAACTGTGAATATAAATGACTGACTGACTGACTGATTACCTAGATGACTAACCGATTGACTAACTGACAAACTAGCTGACTTAGTGACAGACTGACTGACTGACTAACTGATTACCCAGACAACTAACTAACTGACTGACTGAAACACTAGCTGACTTAGTGACAGACTGACAGACTGACTAACTGATTACCTAGACAACTAACTGACTGACTGACAACAACTGACTTAGTGACTGACTGACTGACTGACTAGTGGAGGCTGCCTGTTGGGATTTCTGAAGCTGGTGTATATACTCTAGAGAGGTACTGAGGAGCTTACTCATCATCATCATCATCATCATAACTGCCGTTAAGCGTTTTAAGGAGGAATAATTTGCGATCCAGTGCACGCTGGCTGCCACTGGCTATAGTCATGCCGTGAAGGCGTAGAGTGTATATAATGTTGTCGATCCATATTTCCGCGGACGTCCTCTTGCTCTTGGCGCTGATCTTCTAAGATATAGTGCTTGTTTCGGTATTTGATCTTGCTGCATTCCAACAAGATGGCCAAGCCACTTTATCTGCTGTTTCTCGATGAATGAAGTATAAGGTGTCGTTCCCACAATTTGCCTGATAGTATCATTATTCACTCGATCTCGGATAGTTAGGTTGGCTGCTTTTTTCTTCTCGAAGGTGGTGATTTTGCGTACATGTGCTTTATATAGTGTCCATGTCTGACACAGGTAGCCTAATGTTGGAATGAATTTGCTGTTTATGAGTTTACTAGTTAACTGAAACTCTAAAACAAACCACAGCCACATCAGCTAATCAACGAATTAAGTAACACGAATTGAGTAACAAACCTGCTAAGTTAACTAACTGACTAACTGCATGACTAACTGTCTAATCAATTGGGATACTCATTAACTAAATGACTATCTAATTGACTGAGTGGCTTCTAACTGACGGACTGATTAACTGATTACTTTCTAACTGATTGACCGACTGACTGACCGGCTAACCACCTTATTAATTGACTGACTTATTAAAGACCAAAATAAACAGCTAACTGCCTGACTAATTTACTGACTGGCTAACTGTCTCGTTTCACAGCTAACTGATTGAACGAACGAATGACTGAGCGAACGAACACACTTTGGGGGGACGGGTGTGGGAGGGGGGTCACGCAGGTACGTCTAATATTCTGCCCTTCGAGGTCTCCCTCCATTCTTACATAATTTCTCTCATACATCAACTAATAAACGTTATAAATAGCATCACAATATTCAGTACAAGCACTGGAATTTAGACATTTCTGACTTCAAAAAACCGCTGTGGTTTAACAAATCTAGTAGGGGTAATGTTTCACTATATCGAAATGACTGAATAGCTAGCTTAATGAGTAACAGATTGAAAGGCTAACTAACTAACCAGCTAACTAACTGATGTCTAATTAAATTCCTCTACTAAGTGACTGAAAAATTAAATTTTGCAAGTGTCTGTTTACTGACTAACTGAGTAAGAGATTGATTGTCTGACTAACTATTTAACCAGCTAACTAGTTGATAGGCTGACAGTCAGACTAAGTGAAGGGAGCAAGCAATGGAATCAGTAGAGATGATTATTATTGCCTGGAGAGAATGAGGCAGCTCGGTGTAACCAGAGTGTCTGACCGGCTCCAACAGTCAGAGGAAAGGCAAGACGGATATATAACCAGATTTTGACTGGTACCATTAGTACTGGAACTCTGCGCTGGCTGCTGAAGATGAGGACGAAGGACATATGGGAATGCCCCTAGTACTGATGTCAATTCTTGACTCAGCTCAACTGAACAACTCAACTCAGACTAAGTGAATGACTGAAGTTACTAACTAATTAACTGGCTAGCTAACTTATGACTGACCCTCGAACTAACTTAAGAAGTGACATATTGATCAATTGATTACCCAGCTAACTTACTGGCCGACTGACTGACTGACTAACGTGGTTCAAATCTTTTTAGAACAAGAAAATTGATGAAATTAAAGCAGCGACCGTAGATGCAAGAAAAAGTCGACATATTGCTATGCGATCACCTGCAATCACAGGAACGAAAACAGTCTAATCGGCACTCAGAAGCAGCAGTATCAAGTGCATGTGCAGTCTAACCTAATTTCCGGACGTCTGTTTTCACACGAAACGAATTTTCCCAGCTATTTGATTTTTTAAGCAAACTGCATTGTTCTAATATTTTGATTACACGTATAATATTTAATATTATTATTATTTTGAAATTGATTAATATTCAAGCACACACAAGCGATTGTAATTTTGACTTAGATATTGTTGATGATGTTCATTTTTATCTGTTAAATTGGGTAAGAATGGAATAATGTATGAAAGGAGTAAGAACAGAAGGGCAGAATTAGGATGGGCTTTTGCACCCAGTTCGTAACTCTTCGACTGTGTATCGTGTTTGTGTATTTTGAGCAACTTTTATAATATCAAAATCATAATATTAAAAAAATACTGCCTTCGCTCGTAATAGAGTGGCTGGCGAATATTTGTGGTTTACAGCTAGGATATGATGTCTGCACCTTTTTGGCTCAACAAATCCAATTTCAGCAAAGTTTTCATTTGTCGATTTTAAAGATGTGCTTGTTAACTGTCAGAAGGACTCTTCTGCTCCAACCTCCCTCTTTCCCCATCACAGATCATTTCCAAATAGGGTCCAAGAAGCCACACCGGCAATAATAATAAACGTATGGCTGTAAGGCAATTGGTGGCAACCCTGTTCCGGAACTTCGCTATGCAGATGACACAGTCCTTCTTTTGAACAATGTACAGGGAATCGAAAATTTAATAATGTTTGTTCAAAAAGACAGAAGAGCTCAAAACCTGTTCTTGGATTTAAAGAAAAAGAAAGATAATGTCTTCAGACAAAACTGGCTGTCACCCACAAATACAATAAATGATGGAGATATGAAAAATGTCGCACAATTTGAAAATGTAGGTTACATAATTAATAGCAATGGAGACTGGTTGATAGAAATCAAAAGAAAGATGACCATAGAAATGCATAGATTAACATAATTAAAGATCTGTGGTTAAACACCAGCAAGGAAATCAAAATTAAAATTGCATGCATCTTCCCTGTAGCAACATAAGGATGTGAATCATGGACTATCTCCCAGTCCTTAAGAAAGAAATAAGGGCTTTTGAGCTGAAAAGCTATAGAAAGGTTCTCAGAATACCATGAACAAAAAAGAAGCGAAATACTGACATTTTCAAAGCATCACGGAAAAAAGGCTAATAAAAACAAACAATATCTTGAAACGGAAGCTGACGTTAGTCATATCAAGCGCCACAATAGCAGAAGGCCTAGAGGCAGGGGCCGACTAGCGCAAGACAGGCACAGAATTAAGGTGACTCCTTGAATATGAAAACACACGAGGCGGGAGAGCTGACAAGAGACAGAGTTTCTTTTAGGAAGACCGCGATGAGAGCGACGTTCTTATTACATGTTAATGATATAAAGCAACACATATCAAGATGGTCCGCTCACATGGCATGGACAGGGTGGGGGAAGGGGGAATCATGGGACGGTGAGCACTTGCTCTTGTATTCGTTGGCATGCACTTATGATATGACTATGACATGATCATTGGGATATTGCCTCCTCAGTGTGCTAGCTGGTTGCTAGGGGTTTTTCAAATTCATGACATAGATAAGATTCTGAATTCACAGAGTTGGTAACGAGTAGACACGATCTCCGTTTATATCGTTTATTCAACATTCAAAGGTAATGTGGTCCAGGAAATGTCTACTGATGGCTAGCATGGTCCAACAACCTATGGTGACATTTGTCAAGTACAGAATCAAAGTCTACCACCATTCACACTCTTTACCTCACAGTCCTGTTTCCTTACATAACCGATATACACAATGGTTTATCCAGCACATTTGATTATGGCAGTTAGACTCCTTGGCCAGTTGGATCTCGTCGACTACCACGTCTGGTTAGGCTGTCGTTAGGTTGTCGCCTGGCTGTCCTCTCATGAAATATAATCTCCTTTACGACTTCAATTATACCATCTCACATTCGCTTTTCTCTCAAATACAATTTTTCCCGCCAGCTGCCAAACACATACTAACTGATTAGCTCCTCGTCTAATCTTCTAACCCTTGTGCCTGGGCTTCACGAGCTGGCTCGAGCTTTCTTTTTTTTTTTGTTGTTAAAGATCACTTTCCACGCCTTTAGACGTTTCGGGCATATGGGAAGAGCGCCCATATTTGTACAGACCATCAGCTCTCGGTGGGTAATGTGGTCAGCATTACATCGGCTGTCTTTACTTTCCCAGGACAGCCCATCCTGGTACCCATTTTAGGCTGGGTCGACCTGCGACGCACCGTACCATGATAAAAATCCACACAGCCTGCAGTGGGTTTCGATAGCGGTACGCTGGGTTACGAGTCCGACTCGCAACGCCCAAGACACGGACGCCGCTTGCTGGCTCGAGCACTGTTCGTATATCTCGTTTTTCTACGAGTATTCACATTCTCAAGTATTTCTCTCTTATCCTTGTTTACTCCTATAAAGTCATATAGGAAATCTCTGTGCGAAAATACCAACATTGCCTTCATGTTCAACGCTCGCAGTAGCGGCGCGTTGTGCGACAAGAACGACTTTCAAACGAACGCTCCGTTTATTAATGCCTTTTTTTTTAATTATTTAGTATAATAAATGGTATTTACTTCTCTAACCCGTTGTCATCTGTTGATAATGTGGCCTTATATGAGAGCTAATTCATCTTTGCTGCATGACTGTTTTTAAGTGCCTTTCTGCACTTGTTTGGCGTTGGCTTACCTACCAGCCAAAAGGTTTTGGGTTCAAAATCACACGAAGACACATTGTTATATCACATGGCCTGGACTTCTTGGTCCGTCAAGCCTGAAGTAGGTACAGGAAAGTATATGCTGATGGTTTCACATTGAAAACTTATACATAGTGTATTAATTCAGTCCGA
The DNA here is from genome assembly GCA_905116865.2 of Candidula unifasciata. Lineage (NCBI taxonomy): Eukaryota > Metazoa > Mollusca > Gastropoda > Stylommatophora > Geomitridae > Candidula > Candidula unifasciata. Next base: position 168,362 of record CAJHNH020001021.1, read on the forward strand.
TAATACTAGGTAAGTTAAACAAAAATATACAGTAAACGATTCTTTTCCCCGCTTTCATACGTATGGGATATATAGGGCTAGACATATTTTATAGACCAATCGGCACTTGGCAAGTGATGTGGTCAGCGAGACGCCAGCAGCAGGTAATTCCTAGAACTGTACCTGGTACCCACTCAGGGGTGAGTTGACCTGGAGGCCAAGGTCTTTTTAAAGTTCGGCTTTGTCAGGACCGAGTCCAAGGCCTTCCCATCCGCAGGCGAATAATACTGAGTATAACAAAACCAAGATCTTACATTGGTGAAAATGAAAAACGACCTTTTTTTAATCATAAGATTTGGATGTCAGTTACGTTTAATCAATGGCATTAAAATAATTAAATTTTTACATCATATTTAAATTTATTTGTATAGCTTTTCTTGTTATTTTATTTTTCGGATATATATGAGATTTTTCTGTAATATTCAACATCATAACATCACCAAATTATCGTAAGGATGTGTCGTTTATGAATCACACAAGACTCGAGGTCATCATCCATGGCCGTTGTATGTGCACTGTCGTTAGGATATCATGTGTAGAATCTAGACTAGGACTTCTGGCCTCTATTATTCAGCCGTTTAGGAGCGATCAGTGCCCAGGCACAAATAGACCCTCATGGCCTGAAGAAAATGATTCTGCGTTGGTAGAGCGAGCGAACAGGGCGCAGACACAAATTAACCATCAACACGTGAAGAGAATTGTGATGCGGGGCTGACAAGGGAATCTGGCCGACACTCAACACTGTTTTATGAATAACTACTGATATTATGATAACTATTAGACTGCGATGATTGAGGCACATACAAAAGAGATAACGGAAGTAGAACACAAGGCAGACCACAAAGGTTTCAACAACGGATCAACATCATGGCACATGGGTGGTGATCCATAAGTGCGCCATTCTTCTTTTAACACAAGTCTGAGTCTGAAGAAGCTCAGCACAGTGCACAGGCTCCCTAGCACCGGCGAAGATCCTGAAATACTTTGGGTAGATTTTCTAACTCCTAATCTTGCCCGGGCAGCGCCGTTAGGCTACTCTTTCCCAACTCAAACTGCCAGAGGCACACAAAAGTACAATCTCACTACCCAAAAAACAGGGGGAATCACTAAAAGTTCAAGTCGACATGAAAAATATCCCAGCCATTACCGGAGATTGTTGAACCAGAACCTCTAGCACTCGAAGCGGACACCATGCCTCGAGACCACGCAGCCCCCCCCCCCTACCCTGAATTTTCTAGCTACAAGTCTTGAAGTCACCAGCTGGAAATGGAAGACCAGTCATAGAGAATAATGGAAGCCAAGGATATCTACCTAAAGGCTCAAAATGCTTAAAAAATTATAAGAACTGCACGATCATTTTTTTTTCTTCCATAAACAATTAATTGTACCAAACCAGATAAACCAACCTTCGCATGTTCTATTTTTTTTTTTTTTTAAAACACACCTTCGGAACGTAAACTGACGATTTGATTTCCAGTAACTCAGAAAGTCACTGTGTGCATGGCAATACAACAGGAACAAGGGACAGTCACCCAGTTCAACCGTATACAGGTTACACGCACATTGAGCCATTCTAAAGTTACAAAATAACATATTGTCTTGCGTGCAAACACATTATATAATGACAAATGGTCTTATATAATGCAACTTGAAACACACAACTAACAATTATTACAATAATTTAAAATAAGAACACTTTGAGGAGGAATCCATTTTAATAAGAATGTACAATAACAGTTGTTAACAGTGAAACATTATTTTACAGAGACAACAACAACAACAAAAGCTCAAATTCTTGAATTATTTACATATAAAGGTCTTAAGCTTTACATTTATGGATTTCCACATTTAAATTATTTTGTTGGAAAAAATTAATTATAAATTACTCGATAGAGAATTTAAGCAAAGAAATGCAGGAAACTATATATTCAGTAATTCTGCAGTAATTTGATTGAATGAACACATGGCAAAAATATGCTGTGGATTAAGATCCTCGTTTTGTACTTCTTCTAAAGTTACGGCCAACAAAAGATACAATCATCACCATCATTGCCGCTAAGCGTATCTAGCCATGCTTTGCGTCTCACACGATCATTTGAATCACACATCATGTAGACATCCCTGTTCCACCGCATTCTTGTGGCCAAGCCATCAGTGTCACTATCTCTGTGTCTTCCGTTTATTCTGTTTTTCACCCAACCTTGCTAGTTGTCACTAAGTCCTCAAGTCTGTGCTTCTTATTAGACGTCCAAAAATATTGACATATTATTGAATATTTTACTGTGTACAAATGTATTGCTAATGTAACATTTGCTTTGCTTATTATTTCATTTTACCTTTTTACTTCTCTGAAACGACTTTCAATTAGATGTTTCTTTCTTTCTTTCGTCAAACATCGCAGTCAAATCTGTATAATATTCATCATCATCATCAGTTTAAAATTTAAAATCGGCGAATCAGCCATGTTCTCATGTGGATTGGCACCTGAGTCAATAGATCACTTCCTCCAAGACAGTCCCAAATACAACACATTAAGGCAAAACTTTCGGCCAAGAGAAACATCGGTGCAAGTCACACTTTACAGATCGCTGAGTGAATCACAAAAGACAGTGAAGTTTATGCTAGAGACAACATTGCAGATATAGATAATTTCTTTTCAAGCGAACGAAAGAAGAAAGAGAAGAATCACCATCATGTTTCCTGGCTATAAGGCGTAACCAGTCATAGTTCGATATCGCATACAGTCTCAAGATTTACATGTCATGTCACTGCTCTCCTGTCGCCCCTTTCCTGTAGCCAAAGCAGACAATCAGTTTTTTTTTTATAACGTTCAATTTCAGGATTACACCGTTACTTACAGAACTTGATTTCCAAATTTGGGCAAGCTTCGTCTTTCCAAACGCTAGTATTATATTGTGCTATAGCAGTAGTTTCAGCCTAAGTTTTAAGAGCAAGAAATTTTAAAACTGAGTGTATGTGTGCCTGTTGTATCTGTTATATATGAAAAATAAACTTGCGTTTAATTGAGTTTAATTATAAATAAATATTTTAAAAAAAAAACTTTTTCTTTAAAAAAAAAAGTCACACATTTTTTAAATTTATTTTTATTTAAATGACGCCGAGAGTGATCTCCGTTCTAATTCGTCCAACTTAAGTCCAAAGAGTCAATATCATCAAAAACAACAGTATCAACCAACACATTCATTCATGTTTGGACGCTAAATTACAAGTTTTTGGCGATTGTTTCTTTTATGTGATCTGACACTTTGATTGATGTGGATGTTCTTGATAATAATGCCTAAATTTTTGTTGGCCCTGTTCTTTTCAATTACATTTTTATTTAAAGTAGCTGGAAAAGGGGAGGAAGGGTGTGTGTGGGGGGGGGGGGGGGGGGAGGTGTGCCCTGTCGTATATTCAAAGGGACATCACGTGAAAAATCCTATGCTATCTCTGGAGGCAGGGAAGTCAAAGCCGATTCTAACGGGCGAAGAGGGGGGAGTGGGGGGGGGGGGGGGGGGGGGGGGGTTGAAAAGCTAGGACAACTAGCCTTAGAGCCAGACGTGAAGCTGCTCTCCTTCATATCAATAATAATAACAAAAGACACCTGTACAATATAATGAAGACTATGTGTTGTCTATGCAGCGGGACGTTCCATTAGCCTGAACTAAGAAAGGTAACCATAATGATGATCACATGTTCAGCTCAACAATCAGTCAACAAGATAATTACACTTTGAAATTGTAAAGGAAAGAAAGCAGTCTCCCCGGTGGTATAATCATATAATCCTTGGGGTGCTTTAGGAAAAGTAGGCTAATTAGTTTGACTTCTTTTTTGTGCCACCTCCTCCTTTGCAACTAAGGCTGTCAAGGAAGATGCAATGTCTGGTTTTCACTTATGTGTGAATATGTGTGCAGCTGGTGAATAGTTCTATGATGTTATCTTTCCCCGTTTCTCTTGATCTGCCTCAGGCCCTTCTTGACCTACCTCAGATTCATTCCCTCTTTTTACATTTACAAACCGTTTTTCCCCATCTCATGTAGTCTGACAATTAAATGAAGAGACTGATTTTGTTACTGCCAAGTCAAAAACGCCATCCATTAAACAAAATATGTCATTTAAAAAAGGCACATTCATATGTAATCTAGCAAATTTATGTAGAGCTTTGGGATAAAACTAAAAATGTTTCAGTAAATCAAAAGGTAAAGAAAAGACGTTGGCGTTGGATAGGACACACGTTTAGAAAACCTGAGAACGATATAAATAGAATGGCTTTGCACTAAAACTCACAGGGGAGCAGAAATAAAGGAAGTCTAACAATTACATAGAGAAGACAGCTAGAGAGTGAAGTTACAATAGATGGGGAGAATATGGGGAGCGCGGCATGCCATAGCAAAGAATAGAAGAGCTTAGCGTAGGTTGGTTGAGGGCCTATGCTCCACTGGGGGTTAGAAAGGCGGAAGAAGAAGAAAACTGTAACGTCACCCAGTCAGCAAATGATAAGCAACCCGCCAATTATTTAGCTAGTGAAAGTTGTGTTGTTACGCATGCATCATTGGGCTAATAGTGAAGATTAATTGTATTTTAAACTCAGAAAAGTGCTTTTTTTAAGACAGCGATGACATCCGTTTAGGAGGATCAATGCCTACCAAATTCAACATCACTATAATCTGCCATCATCCACACAGTCCGGTATCAGCTTACGCCCATTTATTCTCTAGCTTTGACAATGAGTTTGTCCTTAAGAATTAAAACCAAGCTCAGGTTTATTTTCAATCTTTTCCACTTCAGTTTTAAATCATGAATACCATCTCATGCACGAGATAAACATTGATCTTCATGAACTTTTTTCATTAAATCAACTGCCTCAAGAGGACTTTTAAAACATAATGTCCACATCTAGTTACATGCTGCATAAGTAACGACACAGCTTGCACTAGCTAAACAAAATGACGGGTTATTTCTAGTCTGCTAACAGGCGGAATTACAGTTGTTCCAGACCATAGAAGAATAGTGCCTGTTGGGATGACATGCTTTGCTTCATGGATGTAATTTTTGCTCTCGCCATAATTAAATCAATCTCATTATTTATTGTCTAACTGTAAACAATTCGCCTTTGGTCCTATACAAAACCAGCTACTTTATATTTAAACAAAATCACAGAACTAAGAGAAGGCTTCACACAGGAACTAGAACACCATTAGCAATAAACAACAAAACACAGATGAAACATTGCATAATATCAAATGGAAAAGTGCGACGGGAAATGTACAAGGTGAAAGCCACTTTGATTTATGTGTAACATACAACACATTTGGAAAGGTAGAAAAACAGTAAAGCAACCCTGAAGAAAACAGATCAGTCAAAATTATAAATGAAGTATATATACATAAATAAATCGGGATCCAATCAGACCACATAAATAATACCAGTGGTGGGGCGCGCATGTTACGGCTGTAAGCGGAGGGTGCACCTGCCATTTCCGGTTACTGTTTATTACAATACACAGCTCGGTTTACGTTTCGAACCGCAAAAAATGAACGCTCGTCGCAAGCTTATGCCATTCGTGCAGAGACTGTAACATGTGACAGCTTCCAGGTACTAGTACTACGATGCTAGTTGGGCACGCAAACTTTTAAAAGCTGAGCCAATTAGAAGGGGAAAAAAATCAACACCCTCTTTAATGTAATCGTTAACGCTTACATGGGTGAACTATTCGCTGCTAAACGGTATCATAAAGAAATGGTACTTATTAACACTCATAAATGCTATCAAAAGTGATGTCGCAACCAATGGGAGAAAACGCACGTGACTACAGTCCCAGCTCAATATTCAGCATACTTCAATATAATATTAATTTTTTTCAATTACCTTTAATTCCATGTACATTTGTTCCTACCTTTTTTTCCGCTTCTGAGCCGCCGTAGTGTAACGGCTGGGCGTTCGAAAAGTCGTGAGTTCGGATCCTGTTTATTTTTTTTTCGAAAATGACCTTAGCTCCTAAGTCGACCCAGCTTTGAGTGAGTACTAGGTAAAGTCCTGGTAAGTAGAGACGGCTGTGCAATACTCACTACATCACCCACCAAGAGCCGATTGGTCTATCGGCATCGGCCCAATACGCTTAAAGACGTGGAGAAGAGAATTACTTTCCCCACTTTTCAATTGTGTGTTGTGCTTCGCAACAGCTCTTCCTATCCACATTTTGTCCTATTATGTTTTCTCATTAATTCTTCTTCTTTACTTCCTCTTTTACCGCTTTGCGTGTTGATGCACGTTTCTGCTTAATGCTTTTCTAGCCATTTCGACAACAGATACATCGTGGTCTTGAAGAGTTTCGCTGATGTTATCGTTCCGTTTTGTATTTGGTCTACCTCATGTTCTGCGTCATTCTGCTCTTTTAGTGTATGCCTTGTATAGATGGCGTCACACGGCTTTCTCTCTTAATTTTCGAACCATTTGATTTGATGTCTTTATATGTATTTTAGAATTGGTTCTGTGCCTACATTTAGTTACACATCGACGGAGAATAATGTCTACCATGCCATCTTCTTAATTCTTTCATCTGCGAATGTGAATGTGAAGCTTAGTGGCTGGACGCTCGGCTGCCGACATAAATGTTTCGGTTTCGAATATGTATGCAGATACTCCCCTCTCCTAATATTTATCTTACCTCCGGGCTGCGTGGTCTCGAGGCATGGTGTCCGCCCCGAGTGCTAGAGGTTCCGGGTTAAATCCCCAGTAAGGGCTAGGATTTTTTTCACGGAGACTTGGTCATTGGGTAGTGAGATCGGACGGTGTGCATTGTTAAGCACGTAAACAATGCCTAGGCAGTTACAAATCGAAAAGAGAAGCCCAACGGCTTTGGAGTTGAAAATCTACCCAAAGTATTTCAGGATCCTCGCCGAGGCTATAGAACCTGTGCACGGCGCTGAGATACTTCGTACTCAGACTTGAGTTAGAAGAAGAACAGAACACTTATGGGCTACTACCCGTGTGCCTTGAAGTTGATTCGTTGTTCAAAACATCAAACCTTTTCTCCCAGGTCTATCCAGCCTAGAAAAAGATGATACTGGGTAATTGCATGGGAAGTTGAGGCCGCTAGCATGATGCTGCTCGTATTACCGATCAAGTGTATAACAAGTAAAGTAAAGATCCCTTTTGACGCCCTTGGGTGTATCGGGTACATGGGAAGAGCTCCCATATTTTTTACAGACCATTGGCATTAGGTGGGTATTGTGGTCAGCATTAGGCCGACCGTCTTCATGGTACACATTTTAGGCTGGGTCAACCTGCGAGGTCACATACCATATCAAGTGCATACTGGTCCACACAAATGAGTCTATTATCTTCATATTCTGCTGGTAAAATGTGTTTCTTATATTTACTTTATTTATGTGATTGCCGAAAGAGCGGTTAGAATTTTGGGCTCTCACGCGGGAGCCAGGTTGCAATCCTCGATGAGGTTGTAGGAGTTTTTCTGTGGAGGGAAAAATACACACCTAGCCTGCATAGTCCATGGCGACAGCATTGCCAGGCGGACATTTCTCCTCAGGCTAAAAAAAAACACCTGCATACACCGCAAACAGTGGTAAATACAGGCGGTTAGTTCGATGTTAGTCTGCCCAGACCCCGCCCACATACCCAATAGCTCATTGCTGATTGATAGTTCCTGAGCCCCGTGGATTCGCACACGGTTACGGGGGTGTTCAGCGACATTGAGTGTTGTATATTTCAGCACGCAGCGCATTTAACACTCCAGGAACATGGAGAAACTGAGTCTAACACAGTCTCATTAGAGAGTGCTGCAGCCTATGTCACAAGCATTCTCTTTCTCGGAATAAAAACGTAAATGAAAGACATCGCAGAAACCACACAATAGAACGGGACACAATCGTAACTTCAGGAAAGTCGACAAGCCCAACAAACTTGTGAAGTGACCTACTCTATTTGGGGAGACTAACGTCGAACTAACCAATGCAGGCAATAATTGGGAGTGGAGTGAGGGAGGAGGAAACGAAGGGGCTGATATAATTGCCAGTCAGTACAATACAGTTTGTTCATCAGACCATACACAGTACAGTAACACCTCGTTAAAGCGAAATCCAAGACATAACAAAATCACACGTTTGTGTTAAAACAATGAGCGCTAGCTAGTGGAGTAATGTATGTAGTATGGATAATGCATCCCCATTGACGGTGGTGGCGGGTGGGGGTTGGTGGCGGGGTGGGTGTTGTAGCGTCTAGACCAAGACTATTCAATCAAGCTGACTCAGGGATCAGTATTTGCACAAAAGGGATCGTCACCGGCCAGTGACCCCAGCGCCAGCAATGACAGATTTTTATTAATGCCATACAATTGGCAATTTTCAGCGTGTCACTTGCTAGGCCTCCGCGGGCCAGATTTGACACGCTGACTGCCAGTTGACTAGCCCCTGCCTAGATGCTCGCTTGCAGATCCGTAGGTCGTGGGTTCAGATCGTTACGAAAAGGGCTTCCTTCAAAAATGTCTTTGGCTTCCACGTCCATCGCCTTATAGGGTACCAGGTAACTGGGAACTAAAGGCGCCCGGCGTGATGTTGACCACATCATTCACCAAGTGTCGATTGGTCTATACAATATAAGTCTAGCTCTTTATACCCACTTCTTCTGAAGACGTGGCGATGGGTCCTTTACTTTACCTTTAAATCCCTACGTGCATTAAAGTTGTGTTCTTGTTAACAGAATATTCAGCTTAAGCGAATTCGTGTTTACAAGGTTAAACAGTATATCATTGTATATGAATGAAATGGAAATGGATTTCTTGTCCTTGATATATAATCTATTAAAAAAAGCACATTCTTCTCGATTGCCTTTCTTTCCATGTGACCTACTCAATATCGGGATATCATTCATGAAAAAGAAGCTTCAGTGTCCCTCACTTTGTATATGACACCAGAACAAAGGACACCATAATAGTGATTGATCTATATATAGACAGACTTCTTATAAGCCATGCCCTGTGGCCTTGTGTTTTGTGGACTTTGAATCAGTTCAGACAACGACGATCATCCATGCCATGACATCAACTGTCCAAAATAACAGTCCAGAATCTTCTTTCTCGGTTTCCAAGTCTTTCTTATTTCCTCCAGCTTTCCCGCCATCACGATTTACTGTATTTTTCCCACTTCTCATCTCATGGTCAAAGAAAGTATCCTGTCTCCTTCTGATGTTGGCTGTCAGTTCTCTTCGTGAGTCAGCTTCTTTCAAGACATCGTCATTACTCTTTTTATTAACACACAGTGTCCTAGTCATTTATCTGTAAACCATATCTCGGCTATTTCTACATAATTTGTCTCTGATTGGCCAACGGTCCGTGATTTAATAAATATTACATGTGCAGTAATACATTTCATATATGAACATCTGTCATGAAGTCTCAATTTGAGAGCAATGAGAAATATAACACCGGTAAATGTATATACTGTCTAGTATAGTTGTAATATTACTATTAGCCAAGCTCTAAATTCGTCACTAATAATGTCAGTTTTAATATTGAACAACACCCTTATTATGTATGATAGATACCACATCTTTAGTGTGCTCCTCTCCAACACTGCTGACTTGCAAATCTATCTAGGTTGATATAGCAACCGAAGGATAGTTACAAACTTATTCAGTTTTTTTTCTATAATATTTATCTAGTTTACAAAGCAACTCAATTTTAATTCAAAATGGATTAATTTATGCGCTACTCGATAGCAACAATGACTTGAAATGCATTACAGTTCATATAGAAGGCGAAGGCTAATTTTTTAAAAAAAAAAACTGATCATATGCTATGCTACTCTCTTAGAGCAATGTATCTTTATCTATATTTACAAAACAACCCCTTGACAGTTCTAAAATTGATCAACTTATATCATGTTAAGGTGCTGCTTGAGACAAATGCTTTTCCACGTCTGGAGGTGACAACTTTTGAACTTGCGTTGACTACAATTCTGGGGAAAGATGACAATAAATTATTTTTTGCCGCTGAATGAAAATTAAACAAAACAATAGGCCCTTTTACATTATTTCTGGGACTAAGAGATTTCCTGGGAAGTTCCCAGGAAAGTCTAATAGAATAGGGGTGTTAGTGGGAGAAATGAACTTCGACTAACACTAACCCTAAAACCTTCCCCACCCCACCAATATTATTAGACGTTCCTGGGAATTCCCTACGACATCTCGGAGCCCACGAGATGGAGTGAAATAAAAAGAAAAGAAGAAAACAATATTTTTTAGTTACAACCGAGATACTGTAAACACAAGCATTGTTTAAACAATTTATTGCAACTTTCATGGTCTCTTCTCATGACTATAAAATATGGAGATGGACGATATACGCTGTTAAGATGACCTTGTTTTGAGTTGTTTCTCAAGGTCATACTAACAAACCAGGCTGAAAGCCCGTGCAAGGATACGTCTGGCACTGAAAACATGAAGTCTAAGACACAAAGAGGAGGGAAGTGAACGTGGTTATCAATGGAACGTGACCTACTTTGTTTGGGGAGACTAAAGTTTGTTTACATGAACATCGTGACTTAAGGACACGTTCAAAATCAGCTTCCCATCACGTGCCATAGTAGATTTAACTTTCATCACTTAGTATGGCTACATAACATAACATTATAGATTGTATTATCAGTAAATATTAGATATAGGCGATATTACATAATATTTAAAATACCATCACATATAAAAGCTACTTATCCTAGTATACTTTATCACCATAAAGAAGTATATAACTTTTGTAAGATGGTTAGAACATTGTGTATGCGATTATATGTTGATCTGGTATGTGACAGCAGGTTGATCTATTATATGATGAACCTAGATCTATGATGGTAAGTAGACATATAATGTGATTGTGAGTAGATACATTTACCATCATATTTTATATCTACTTATGATCACATTATATATCTACTTACATCACATTATATATATCTATTTACAATCACATTATATATCTACTTACATCACATTATATATCTAATTAAATCACATTATATATAACTTCTTACAATCACATTATATAGCTACTTACATCACATTATATATCTAATTAAATCACATTATATATAACTACTTACAATCACATTATATAGCTACTTACATCACATTATATATCTAATTAAATCACATTATATATAACTACTTACAATCACATGATATAGCTACCTACATCACATTATATATCTAATTAAATCACATTATATATAACTACTTACAATCACATTATATATCTACTTACATCACATTATATATCTAATTAAATCACATTATATTTAACTACTTACAATCATATTATATAGCTACTTACTAATAAATAACAGATCTGGGCGATATCACATAATATATTTATTCTTACCATCATGCATAAGATCTACTTGGCATCGTGTAATGTATCTACCCATCATCACATAATATGTCTTCTTGACATCATAGATCTAGCTTCATCATATAACAGATCAAAGTACCATCACATAACAAACGTACCATCATAGATCTAGATTCATCATATAACAGATCAAAGTACCATCATATAACAAACGCACCATCGTAGATCTAGCTTCATCATATAACAGAACAAAGTACCATCACATAAAAATCGTACCATCATAGATCTAGCTTCATCATATAACAGATCAAAGTACCATCACATCACAAACGTACCATCATAGATCTAGCTTCATCATATAACAGAACAAAGTACCATCACATAACAAACGTACCATCATAGATATAGCTTCATCATATAACAGAACAAAGTACCATCACATAACAAACGTACCATCATAGATCTAGCTTCATCATATAACAGAACAAAGTACCATCACATAACAAATGTACCATCATAGATCTAGCTTCATCATATAACAGAACAAAGTACCATCACATAACAAACGTACCATCATAGATCTAGCTTCATCATATAACAGAACAAAGTACCATCACATAACAAACGTACCATCATAGATATAGCTTCATCATATAACAGAACAAAGTACCATCACATAACAAACGTACCATCATAGATCTAGCTTCATCATATAACAGAACAAAGTACCATCACATAACAAACGTACCATCATAGATCTAGCTTCATCATATAACAGAACAAAGTACCATCACATAACAAACGTACCATCATAGATCTAGCTTCATCATATAACAGAACAAAGTACCATCATATAACAAACGTACCATCATAGATCTAGCTTCATCATATAACAGATCAAAGCACCATCACATCACAAACGTACCATCATAGATCTAGCTTCATCATTGCGGTTTGAGGTTTGTACAAGGAATCAACATCATGTCACACGGGTAGTAGCTCATAAGTGCTCCTTTCTTCTTCTAACTCAAGTCTGAGTCCGAAGAAGCTTAGCACAGTACACAGTCTCCGTAGCGCCGGTGAGGATCCTGAGATACTTTGGGTAGATTTTTAACTCCAAATTTTTGCCAGGGCAGCGCCTTTAGGCTACTCTTTTTGATTTCCAACTGACAATGGATTTGTACCTGCGCAAACATTGGAAATGGGCGTCCGATTTCACTACCCAATGACCATGGGGAATAACTAGAAGTCCAAGTCCACGTGAAAAATCCCAGCACTCGAGACCTGGAGACCACACAGGCTTCATAGCTTCATCATATAATAGATCAACGTACCATCGCATACGAAATGTACTAACCATCTCACAAAAGACATACTTCTTATTCTGATTTTCTTCCAGTAGAGAATTTGCCCTTAGCGAACTAACGCTAAGTCGTTCTATATTTCGCTATCGCATGCAGTTCTCTCCATGTCCTCCCCATCTTTTTAACTTCACTCTCTAGCGTTTTTCTCCGTGCGTTTTAAGGTCCTCCTTTTATTTTTATGCGCCTGTGGGTTCCACTGCAGACACTTCAGTTATACTATTCTCAGCTTTCCTCAACGTGTGGCTTATCCAACACCAGGGTCTTTTCTTCACCATTTGATCCACGGGAACTTGCTTAGTTCTCTCCCAAATTTCTACATTAGTGATTCTATCACACCATTTAATTACCTCTTTTCTGCCCAGGCACCTGTTAGTGAATGTTTGTAGTTTATCAGTAACTGTCTTATTGTTCTTCATGTTTCCGATCCATACAACAGTAGTGATTTGACATCAGAATTAAAAATGTAAGTCTGTATTAGTTTCTATTTCTTTTGTTTTTCACAAACTTCCCGATGCTATGGAAGCTCCTCTGGCCTTTTGTATTCCTTTTTTTTTATATCTGTATCAGCCCCCCCCCCGATCCCCCTCCCCCCCGATCCCCTTTGCAAACAGACCTGCAAACACTTGGTGTTATCAATTGGAATTAGAAGGCCAACCAGAGAGATGAAAAGAAGGGGGGGGGGGGGGGGTGATATCTGCAGCAATGAACCTCAAGAGCTCTGAATGCTGAAGAAGAAGAACCATTCCCTTCCCTCCCCTCCCCTTTTAACAGATACACTTAAAGTCACATAAAAGACACACTTACCTTCGACTAACATAATTAATTCCCATCACATGAGACGTCTACTTAACATCAAGGAATACATCTACTTACCATCACACAATAGCTCGATTAGGCTGTCCTCTAACTCCTTAAGTCTGTCATAGTCCGGGACCTGGAAGAAATGCTTCTGGGGTGGGTAGTCGCACATGTCCCTCACCTCGGGTTGTGGCGCATTAATACCCACAAATATGACATACACCTAACAGGAAACAAATGCAGTAGAGTCAGAATGAAACATCTTTCCTCTTTGTTTGTGTTCACTAGCTGTAAACTTCGGCCAAAAGTTCTGGTTGTTTGAGCACCTCTGAACTTTAGTCGTGTTCCAGAACCTGCGTTTGCTTGCACACCCGTTTAACAAATCTGGCTACTGTATGCAGATGGTTGGTTCCTTTCTCTCAGGCAAATGCACTCCGACATCTAAGGAAGTCCCCAATTTGTCGACTCTTACGACATGCTTGTTGGGGAGCCAATGGGTCGATTCTTGTTTTCCCCACAGTGGGGCCCCGAAACCTCAACGCGTAAAAATGATACCTATTTGAGGTATTCCCAGATAATAATCTTTCCTTACGCTATCTAAAAACAGTTTAGTTTTATTTGATATAGTTTAGTCGACAGATCAACTCATAAGTGTAACCCATAAGTGCTCCGTTATACTTCTAACTCAAACCTGAGTTATGAGTTACTAAGGCAGTGCACGAACTCCGTTGCACCGGCGAGGATCCTGAAATACTTTGGGCAAATTTTCAACTCCAAGTTTTGCCCGGGCAGCGCTGTTAGGCTACTTTTTTTTCTATTTCCAACTTCAAAGGGATTTATTACGTGCGCAACAATGAACACTGGCGTCCGATCTCACTGCCCAGAGACCAGGGGAAATTATTAGAAGTCCATGGAAAAAATCCCAGCCTTCAGCAGGGCCTGAACATTGGACCTCCAGCACTCGCGGCGGATGCAATACCACGAGACCACGAAGCTTCCCGAAAACAGATTGTGTCTTCTGGAATTCCAACTTGCAAGACCAAGGATTTACTACGTTGTGTAGAGATCGTCAGTGCCTGTGGCTTACGTGTTGCGAATGCGCTTAGTAATGTCTCGGGGCTGGGTTCGATCCCAGGTGCGAACGATTTGGCAGCAGACCTCTTGCGTTGGTTTTCGACAGTGGTATCAACTGATGACCTGTTCATCATCATCACTATCCCGTGTCCTGCCGACTTGCGTAGGTGTTGTTCATGCATTTCCACAGATCTCTAGCCTTTGTCCTCAAGATCAATTCCACTAATGATATTCCCCGTACCACCGTCGGAGTCCATTCGTCATCATCTCTCTGGGTCTGCCTCTCGCTCTACCTGATAATCAAGGTCATGTTTGCAAAAAAAATACGGCTCTGTTCGGATTTGAACCCACGACTTAGGGATCAGCAACAACAACAACAATAGATTGACTGACTGATTCGCTGATTGTTTGATATGTGTATGTGTGTCTAACTTGGAGGTTAGCTGCAGTGATAAATATCTGTATTTGGAAAATCGCTTGACGCAACCCTAAAAGATTTGACTGTGTTCCACTCTCGAACTGATCTTACTGCCTGTATCTTCTCCCTTCTAGAGCTGTTTAGGATGAGGGGATCTCATGTCTGGTTAGTGAAATCGCCATGAACTGTCTAGATTACGATGATTTTTTGCCCCGATCAACCGATCAGGTGCCATCTCCACAATGAATGTTTGCTGCAATTGATCACCAACTTGCCCTTTCTCGTGTCTTGGTTTGTACGCTATGTCAGTTTGCTGTCTTCAATCTCTTGGTATTGTCCTGTCACTTATATCGTTGTCTACGTCATGCTTTCTTGCACTGGACCTTTCCATCTATTGTGGTTATTAAAAGTGTGTTATGTTTTTTAATGTGGCTAAAATATCTGTTGTCTATTTTTTCTTATGTGCTAAACTGTGCTATTTCCAATGCGTTGTAAAAGTTAGTGCTAATTTCCTTAAGAAGATTTTTTTATGCCCCTGTTCTTTTCTTCTGCTTGGACCTCTCCGCGCAAAGAGTCCATTACATTTCTTTTGCGTAGCTCTCTGTGGCCTTCCCATCAGATGGTCAAGCCATCTCACTTGTTCCCCTTTAAGTAAACTGTCTAACTTCTTTAAATCCGTATCTTCTTCTAATTTTTCATTTTTAAATGGTATATCTTCTTATTTATCTGGCGTCTGTGCCCTAGGCCTTGCGAACGCGCTTCGTAATGCAGGGGTACCGGGTTCGATCCCAGATTCGGACGGTTTGTCTTGCGTTGGTTTCGACAGTGGTACCGAGAGTTGGCCGCGAAGAAAGCAGTGGCAAACTACTGAATTAGAATTTGCCTAGAAAAACCACAACTGCCAAAAAAAAATATGCTGGGGTTGGTTCCGAAACGTCCTGAAAATATCAGCAACAAACTTAGCGCTTCTCACATATCGTCCCTCTGTTGTTATGATTTTGCAATCGTTAGTGTTAGCAAAACATGTCTTGATCAGATATGACTTAGCTACCGTAAACAGTAGCCGGGACTACCTGTCTTCTGTTAACGCCGAATGTTGGGAGGCATATATCAAACCTAACATCCTACACTGTGCCAACAGATTCTGACCGAAGAGCGCATTGGGGAGGATGCTAGCCTTATCCAAGGAAAAGGACATGCAACTTTAAACCTTTCATTACTGCAGCTCAGACCAGGCCCTTAGCCTTGGTTGGTAGCTGGTCTAGGAGGAAATCTCTGACAAACGGACAGATAGAACACTGCTCTTCCAATCCGGCAGTTTCTGCAGCCTTCTTTGTTTTAAGCGTACAGGTGTTACCTTTCCTTTGGAGTAAACAAGGCTGATCGAGTGAGGGATCATAATGCGCGGGCAACATATGGTCTCTACAATTCCCAGGCTTTGTGCTGTGAATAGGTTGACAACAATGGTCCTGAAATGCCATGCTATAGCCGTGGGAGACTTATCTTAACGCTGGTGGGTTTTGCTAATCCCACTCGCCATCGCCATGGGCTGTGAGTCTCATGCCTTCTCATAGCGAAAAAAAAAAAAAAAAAAACCACTATCGTCTGGAAAGATGGATAGGTCCCAGTGATGCATAAGTGTTAGTAAGGGTTTGGCACTGGTAGCATGACGCTGGCAAAAGAAAGAGAATGGAAAACAAACATACATCCGCATACATTGCTCACACAAACGGGCTTTGTCTCAACACTAAAGTGCAAGAAAACACATATGGAACAGATTTTACGTATGTAAATAATTTAGTAATCAGAAGAAATTTGGGATTAACACCAATCATTCAGTTCGATAAAGATAAACGTACAAAACAGTGAACAGTGCGAACGCACAGATAGATCGTAACAGTCTGTGGAGAATGGGGCTGCGAGGAGTTACAAAGGGATCTGGTCAACGCTCAACACTCAGGAGAAAGGCGAGACGGATATACAATCAGACAGAGACTGGTGCCATCGGAATTGAAACTTTTCGCTTGCTGCTGAAGATGGGGATGGAGCGCTTATGGGGGTGTCCCGAGTGCTGAGATGGCAATTTCCTAATTCAACATTCAACATTCTATAAAGAGAAACATACGAGATGGTGTGGGCATTCGATGGTGCCTCAGAGAGTCGCACCGATGAAATAAATAAATAAATAAATAAATAACAATAACTTATCTAACGCAATAGAAAGAACATATAGAAAGCAAACAACCCCGCCCCTCCCTCTGTCCCCACCCCCATCTCTTCACCCCCTCCCTAAAAATATAAAAAATTTCAGAAACTTACCTCTATACCCTTGATCTGTGCTCGCCGCGCCTCCTTTAAAACTTTGAGTGGAAACTGAATCTCTCCATCAACTAACACAATGGCTATCTGCAAGAAGATTATTGGATTTTACTTTAAACAAATGTTTCCCATTCGATAATTCGCACACAAATGTAAAGGGTCTGTTACACAATTTTAGATAGCAATCCTAATTTTTCAAAAAGATACATAAAACCATACGAAAAGTGGCCCAGCCAGCTTCACTGTATATCAAACACCATCGGAAAGTGAACGTTGCCGCTAGACAGCCTTTGTCGGCACATTGCATACAATAACAAAACTATGCGTACAGACACAAATATATAAACTTACTTAGGTATTTTCGATAACAACCACCTTGATTATACACTTGTGACTGTGTGCGCACACATGTATACATGTGTAAAATGGCTTTACTGCCTTACTGACCCCTTTCGCATGGTTGCTGCAGCTGCCATAAAGTATGGCATTTTTATTCTTCCTCACCCCATCTTTTGTTTTCGAGCAGCCCGCCAGAATAATCCACATCTTTTACATGAGAGCTCAGTGCTATCCCACTTCAAGATGTCGAGTCTTACACCTATTTCGACAGGCAGTCATATGATAGGAACTGAGGAACTGATAGAGATATTAAAATACGAATACAAAAGACAAGAGGAGCTTTTAAAGTATTAGCAAATTTGTTGGCCTCCAAACTAACATTAGCTCTTTGAGCCCAGGGGGTTTTGCATCAAAGGCCCAAGAGGTAGTCAAGAGAGACGTAAAATCGGCGAATCTTGCGTTTATTGGGCATGTAGGTAGGAATCTATGAACGTATGATGCGTTCATTGGGACTCAAAGAGTTAAACTTAAAACTATTAGCATTAATAATCTAACTTCTTACAAATCCCGAGCAACCAACTAAGCCATTGATGACGGAGCACTAAGAAATTGTTGAGATACCTTGTCTTTCCATACCACACGGTGTGTGATCTTGTCTTGCCACCTAATTACCAAGTATTCTTCGTTGAGGGTATCGCCCTGGTATAGAAGCTCGCCTGCGAATCGGAAGGTTGTGGTTTCGGGTCCTGATGGATATTTTTTTTAAAAATGATTTTGCCACCCATGTCGACCAAGCTTTAGAATAGAAACCAGGTGCAGTCCTGGCAAGGAAAGTGGCCGACATGATGCTGACAACATCACCCACCAAGTGCCAACTGGTCTATAAATTATACGTCTAGCCATAGAGGGCGTGCATAAGGGTCTTTTCTTCATTAAATCGGACATTACAGCTACTTAGCCGTTTCTTCTTCTACTAGTCAGTTGACCATGTTTTATCATCATACAGCACGGTGCAAGAAACTGAGTCAGATGACTGATGACTGAATCACTTGACTGATGAACTGAATTACGTGACGAAAGTTCACTAAAGTAAATCCATGTGTTGAGGACCCAAGCCTGATAAACAAAGGTGGTCTGCATTATAAAATAGTGAACCTGCTGAAGGAATAGATAGATAGATAGATAGATAGATAGATAGATAGATAGATAGATAGATAGATAGATAGATAGATAGATAGATAGATAGATAGATAGATAGATAGATAGATAGATAGATAGATAGATAGATAGATAGATAGATAGATAGATAGATAGATAGATAGATAGATAGATAGATAGATATAGATAGATAGATAGATAGATAGATAGATAGATAGATAGATAGAATAGATAGATAGATAGATAGATAGATATAGATAGATAGATAGATAGATAGATAGACAATAGATAGATAGATAGATAGATAGATAGATAGATAGATAGATGATAGATAGATAGATAGATAGATAGATAGATAGATAGATAGATAGATAGATAGATAGATAGATAGATTAGATAGATAGATAGATAGATAGATAGATAGATAGATAGATAGATAGATAGATAGATAGATAGATAGATAGATAGATAGATAGATAGATAGATAGATAGATAGATAGATAGATAGATAGATAGATATATAGATAGATATAGATAGATAGATAGATAGATAGATAGATAGATAGATAGATAGATAGATAGATAGATAGATAGATAGATAGATAGATAGATAGATAGATAGATAGATAGATAGATAGATAGATAGATAGATAGATAGATAGATAGATATATAGATAGATAGATAGATAGATAGATAGATAGATAGATAGATAGATAGATAGATAGATAGATAGATAGATAGATAGATAGATAGATAGATAGATAGATAGATAGATAGATAGATAGATAGATAGATAGATAGATAGATAGATAGATAGATAGATAGATAGATAGATAGATAGATAGATAGATAGATAGATAGATAGATAGATAGATAGATAGATAGATAGATAGATAGAGATAGATAGATAGATAGATAGATAGATAGATAGATAGATAGATAGATAGATAGATATATAGATAGATAGATAGATAGATAGATAGATATAGATAGATAGATAGATAGATAGATAGATAGATAGATAGATAGATAGATAGATAGATAGATAGATAGATAGATAGATAGATAGATAGATAGATAGATAGATAGATAGATAGATAGATAGATAGATAGATAGATAGATAGATAGATAGATAGATAGATAGATAGATAGATAGATAGATAGATAGATAGATAGATAGATAGATAGATAGATAGATAGATAGATAGATAGATAGATAGATAGATAGATAGATAGATAGATAGATAGATAGATAGATAGATAGATAGATAGATAGATAGATAGATAGATAGATGATAGATAGATAGACCGCCAACTCTTCTTTTGAATGCGTTCTTCCTCATGTCTTTGATTAGTGAGTACAATTTATCTCCATCTGCCTTGTCGTCTAAAGCTGACATCACGTGATCTTTATCTTTATGTGCATTCAGCCTGGTGAGAAACGGGACTCTAACTGCAGCTGGTAAATGTGAATGTTATATAATAGAGAAGCATGTGCTTGTTACTGTATTAGCCGAAACATGTGATTGTAATGCCTTGGCTGAATAACAGCGATTATACCACAGTGAAAGTGTGAATGTAATTCTGAAGCCAAAGCACCTGACTGTTGGAAGAAAAATTCCTAGTTAGCTACAACAGAAACATGTGATTGTTATACTAAACCGAAGCATATGATTTTTTAAACTAAGAAAGCAACATGCCACTGATATGCAGCAGGATAAATATGGGGTTGTTATACTGCAGTAATAAAACAGAGACAACTGAAACGTTGTGTCCACATTAAAATATATACTTCTGTTAACTAGAGTGAAAAGGGGAAAATGCAATGGTACGGATATGTGCATTCATTTTGTTTCCCTAACAGGTTCATATTTGCCAATTGTTAGGTAATTATACAACGTGTTTCAACATTTGTGATTTGTTTTACATGAAGTTTTTTTTTTTTTTACATAAGTTTTCTGAAAGATATTATTTCCAATGTTTGTATCGTATTTTCGAGTTTGGCTGTTAACGTCCACGATTCATTGCCATAAGTTTTTGATGTTTTTAACAACAGGTCAACATCATGGCACACGGTCGTGACCCATTCGTGCTCCGTTATTCTTCTAACTAAAGTCTGTAGATACACACCGTCCATTACACAGTAAGATTCGCAGGAAGAAGGGTAACCAGTTAAAAATTAGAAAATCCCAGGTGGGTCAGGCTGAGGATATTATTCAACAAGTTTGTTCAACTGAGGACATAGAACCTAGTGAGGAATGGATACGAGTGCCAGCAGAGTTGAGTATTTCCTTTACATTTTGCATAAAACTGGGTAGAGATTGCAAACAAGGCATGTTGGTGGTTGAGGCAGAAGTACAAGCCTTAATTCTTGACAATTCAGCAGACGGAGGTTAGGTTATCTGCACTGATGGATCGGTCTTTTAAAAAATAAAATCTTCAATGGAAAACTGTAAATGAAGAAAGCGGGGCTTTTGCCCCAACTTCAAGTAGTCTGACTGACTATAGAGGTAATGGCGTAAGAAAAGCAATGATGTGGCTAGAGACAAGAACAAGATAGAAACAGGATGGATTTGGGAGTCGCTGATAAAATCTCGACTGAAAGGAATTAGTTTCACTTTTGTGCCAGGACACTGTGGTAAGAGGGAATGAACGAGCGGATTGTCTTGCTGGCAGAGTCACGGTAGGTGAAAGAAAAGTACTGGACCTGGCCGATATTCTCAATGATGCCAAGGAGCCAGGACAAGAAGATGATTCAGAAGACCTTGAATCGGCAACACTCAAAAGACTACGAGAACTTCACGTCACAAGAAGTGACGCCAAACATAAACATTATACAGGTAGCCAAAGAAGAATAGTAAACCAAAACAGAACTGTTGTTATCAGTTGCCACACGCTGGGGGATATACTGAAGATGGGATCCGAGCGCTTATGGGCTTGTCCGATGAGCAGTGAGGATAATCTTTTAATTTACTAACTCTCCAGTTGCTACTTACTAACTTCAGTAAATATGTGTTTTTTTAATGGTCTTAGGCGATCTCTGTGACAGGGTCGTTCGACGCCCAAAAGGGTCGTGAAGCACACAGTGACAACAGCTGTTTTAGAGATAAATTCTAATGTAGAAACGTTAAGGCAATTTCTGTTTTCCTTTTGAAAATAATTAATTTAAACTAAAGTTATCTGTGTTTCCAGGTCCAACGGACAAAAATTTTGTAATGTACTTTTCTGAAAAAAAAAAAAAATAAAAACAAAATAGGACACTGTAAAAATAGGCGGACATTAAATATTATATAGATCCAAAAAAAAAAAAAACATTTCATGTAAAACTAAGCTATGACTTCTCAGATCACTATAGTTATAAGTACTTTACGTATGGAAGCCGAACTCAAAAGAAAGATACAACTATTAGAAAAAGAGGATTTTTAGAAAAAAAAAAAAAAAAAACGGGCATGAAGGGGGCTACTTTGTTTCGAGGCTTGGTGTCCGTTTCGAGTGTTAGAGGTTCTGGGTTCAATCTCTGATAAGGGCTGGGAGTTTTTTCTCGTGGACTTCGAATTCTAGTAATTTCCCCTGGTCTCTGGGTAGTGAGGTCAGACGCCCGTGTGCATTGTTGCGCACGTAAAACATCCATTTACAGTTCGAAATAAAAAAAAGTAGCCTAATGGCGCTGTCCGGGCAAAATTTGGAGTCAAAAATCTATCCTAAGTATTTCAGGATCCTCGCCGGTGCTACAGAGCCTGTGCACTGTGCTGAGATTCTTTGGACTCAGACTTAAGTTAAAAGAAGAACGGAGCGCTTATGGGTTACTACCCGTGTGCTGTGATGTTGATCAGTTGTTAAAAAATCTCAAAACCTCAATAAACATTATGGGAGCCAGGACAATGGTTGAACGCTTGCCTGTTTAGCTAGAGTTCTTGGGTTCATATTCGCACTTGTAAAGAAATTAGAAAACTGAATCTGAGTCGAATTACAGGTCGACCGACCCAATATGGACACCAGGAAAATACGCTTGTAAAAATATGCCTGTAGGGTCAAGCTGACCACATCAACCATCGAGTGTATACCTGTCTATTAGTATACAGGTCTAGAGCCATATGCCAATTGCGCTACGGATGTGAAAAGGGGTCTTCATTTTACTTTACATACATACAATGAATACAACGCTTTTGGAGTTTCAACTAACATCATCATCATCATCATCATCATCATCATCATCATCATCATCATCATCATCATCATCATCAGGTGCCTTGCCGACTGGCGTGGGCGATCAACTAACAGACGTGTGATTTCTCTCGGAGTTACTTTAGTCAACTCATGTATATTCTGGTTTCGATGTGTGGTAGTGTATATTCATATGATTTTGGCGTCTGTGGCATACGCCCTTCGTATTGCCAGGGTACCGGCTTCGATCCGAGCTGTGGCGATTTGGCAACAGGCCGTCCTGGTTGGTTTTGACAGTACCAGCAAGTGACCGTCCAGAAAGCAATTGCAAACTACTGAGAGTAAAATTTGCATAGAAAAGCTATTTCAACCAAAATAAAAGAAAGTGTTTGGTTCTGGGACGTCTCGTAAAGGACACGCAACTAGCTTATATTCATTCACGTAAGGCGCTGATGAAGGCTCTCTAGCCGCAACGTTTACTTGTCACTTGTATTTGTGATTATATGAAGCTGACTGGTTCTACTTTTCCTTTAATTTGATATCTGTTTATGACATATAGTCAACAGTAAAGAGAGTTACCTGAAGGATTCGGGCGGGGGAATGCATTCCTCTGGTTGTATCACGCCGATCTGGACCGTCTCTTGGCTGACTTCCATGGATTTGGTCACGTGTTTAATGAAGTCTAAAGATTTCTTGGTGTTCTTTTTCCCAGCACCTTCACTGTCCATTACAAACATCATGTCTGCTTCTTGTCTGGTGCCACATGCTGTGTGTAGAGAAAGTAGTAAGGGATTATTTCAAAGGAGTAAATCATGTTGAGGTAAAGATCCCTTTTCACGCTTTTAGGCGCTTTGGGCACATGGGAAGAGCACCCATAATTTTAAGCGCTGTTTAGTTTGTTTAGTAAGTGTCCAGGTCTCACAGGCGTATGTTCCAATGAGAAAGATGCATGCTCTCAGAAATCTAATTTCATGTAGTCCACCTCCATAATTTATTCAGTTATTTTAGTCTTTGAAGAGCAGTTGATAGTCGTCGTTTAATTTCTTTCATGGTGTTACCATTGTTAGTAATCGATGACCCAAAATATTCAATATTTTCCACAACCTCCAATATTTCCTCATTAATACATATTTATTTCTCCATAGTAGTTTTAGCATCATCTTTGTTTTTGCTATGTTAAGATATAAGTTGTGATTTTCATTATTTTTTGGGGGGTTGAGGTTATTTAGCGTTCTATACCAGTCTGTGATGTGGATAGCAATACTGCATCCTCGACTGTGGCTTAGAATTAGTTAATACGTTTTACAAAGTTATTTCTTTGCGTACAACGGTTCTATATTCGCGCTACAAACGTTCAAGTGGTTTCAGACATTATTACGCCAAGACCTGACCAGGAAATATTTGAACAAAAAAAAAAAAAAAACTGTATTGGTATAGCACATCACATTTTTATTTTATTTCAGCAAATAGGGGAGATAGCACATCACATTTTTATTTTATTTCAGCAAAGAGGGGAGATAGCACATCACATTTTTATTTTATTTCAGCAAAGAGGGGAGATAGCACATCACATTTTTATTTTATTTCAGCAAAGAGGGGAGATAGCACATCACATTTTTATTTTATTTCAGCAAAGAGGGGAGATAGCACATCACATTTTTATTTTATTTCAGCAAATAGGGGAGATAGCACATCACATTTTTATTTTTTTTTCAGCAAAGAGGGGAGATAGCACATCACATTTTTATTTTATTTCAGCAAAGAGGGGAGATAGCACATCACATTTTTATTTTATTTCAGCAAAGAGGGGCTATCAACATCATAAAAGTCTTGACTGGTGTGGGCCTTAATGTATTTCACAAAATTGCGATCAGCAGCTGTGTGAATCTGTTGGTTTGTTGACACCCCTCCATGCCATGATAAAAAGCTGTCGATAATCTTATCATGCTGTCTTCCTCTGTCTCTCCATTCACAGATGTTTCTAATGGTCGCAACAGGGACCAATTTCCCACGTCTCCATAACACTACAACAAAAACGTTCTCTTTTTTATGTTTGTGATAAGTTGTCTTGGAACACTTGCCTCTTTCGAAACATTTGAGTTACTACAAACCTATTAAAAATATGTACGAACAATTATGTATGCTGAAACTTGAGAGATTTGTTGATGGGGTCAGCTTGGTTTCCTCAAAAAGTAAGTAAAGAACCATTTTTTCATATCAGGCATACAGAGCTAGATCTATATAACATAGACAAATCGGCACTTGGTGGTTAATGTGGTCAACATCACGCCGACCGCCTATACTTCCCAGGACTACACATGGAACCTATTTAGGCTGGGTCGACCCAACCAAGGTCCTTTTTTAAAAAAAAGTCTGGCTCCGCCAGAGTCTGAATCTTTTTCATCACACAAAAATATAGTCATAGAAATTATGGCTACTAGTAGCGTACACGCTCTGGCAATGATAGCATTAGTTAACATTCGATTTTTAAAAAAAATGTACGAAAGTATATTTTACCTTGGTCGGCAACTGGAATTGAAGCAATTTCTGCTGCAAATAGTTAAAAGAAAAACGCAAGTACATTAAAAAAAAATAAACAAACCAACAGCTGTATGGAATAGCATATGAGTATATATGTATGTGTGTGTGTATGTATATATATATATATATATATATATATATATATATATATATATATATATATATATATATATATATATATATATATATAAATGTGTGTGTGTGAGTGTGTAGGTGTGTGTGTGTACATATACTATCTTTACTTCAAACTAGACTTTTATCAAACCAAAGTAGGTGATTTTCAAACCTCCCTGGAGTAAGTTTGAAAATTGCCCACTTTGGTTTGCAAAAAGTCTGGTTTGAAAAATGTTCAAGGTGGCTCGTAATGTGTCTAGTTTAATGTGATAACATATATACATATATAAAATGGAAAGACAGAAGTAATTGTGATAAATGTCAAAAGCGTTATTTTAGAACAAGTACAGAAATGTAAGTATCTTGGCACATATATAACATCCAATGGAAGATGTTACACAGAGATAAAGAACAGAACAGAACAGGCACAAACTACATTTTATAAGATAAAGAAAATTTTATGCAATAAATCCATGCCATTGGAGGTTAGGAACAGAATTCTCGCAAGCTATGTAAAGCCAATGTTAACATATGGTTATGAATCCTGGACAATAATAAACAAGCCGAGCAATATCTTAAGGCCACAGAGAGGCTGTTTTACATAAGAATCCTTAGAATTCCTTGGACAGATAAGAGGAGTAATTTAGACGTTTTGAAAGAGACGAGTGCTCAAAGAGAACTTTTCACAAACATTAAAAAGAGACAGTCATCATATTTTGGTTATGTTATGAGAAGAGGGGAAATAGAACATGTTGTGAGCACTGGAAAGGTTTGTGGAAAGAGAGATAGAGGAAGACAGCGTAAGAAGATTCTTGACAGCTTTTTGTCATGGCATGAACGGGTGTCAACACACGAACTGATAAACACAGCTGAGGATTGCAGATTGTGGAGAGGCATGACACACACATATACATACACATACACACACACAAACACAAACACGTATCTATATATGTGTATGCTGCAAAAAAAATCCACAATGAAATAGATCAGTACTACCCAATCAAGAGAGGTATGCGATAGGGCTGTACAAGATGTGTTTAAGTTCTTTTTTTTTCGGTTCGCGACTTGTTTTGCGGTGTACAGCAATGACATGATATCTGCGCCTCTCGACCCATCACATCTGATTTCAACAAAGTCTGACTTGGCCGTACTTCACGACTTGTTTGTAAAAGGCGGGGTCCGGGGTGTGTGAAGTGAGTCAATTGGTTCTTCTAACAAACAGTGGGCCCTCGAGCCCACACGGCGACCCAAGGATGTGTAATGTCAACATATCTGTTGTCCTTATATATAGCAATTATGGGAAATTTAAAAAACAAATCATGGAGGTAATCAGCGTAGGAAGATATATCAATAATTTGAAACATTTGCAGATGATAAACAAGATCTGCTAGTGGATGCAGTAAAAGTACACAGTGAGCAGACAGGATTAATTATAGCTTAATTAGAGAACAAAAGACATTAGATCACTCAGAGATCAAGAGAGAGAAAAGAGAGAGAGGGAGACGGAGAGAGAGGGAGAGAGAGAGACAGAGAGAGGGGGAGAGAGAGAGACAGAGAGAGACAGAGAGAGGGGGAGAGAGGGAGAGACAGAGAGAGAGAGAGACAGAGAGAGAGAGAGAGAGAGAGAGAGGGGAAGCTGAAAGGTTTGGCATCCTGGCATTGAAGAACATCTATATAACATAATTGATAGTACACGCGCAGAAGGCTGGCGGCACACATAACGCCAACGCTACGTGGCATGTACAGAGTCCCAGGCATTGGACCTAAGGGCTTAGACATACTGAATCACCCCCCCCCCCCTAGGTGGGGAAAAATGATAGGGAGCAAAGTTGGTACCCTAGCCCTGTATAAACATTCCCTTTTTAATTATTTGTTTATAACAATCATATTAATTTAAATATCACATTTGCTTGTCATTCAGCACGTAACAGTGATTATTATTATGCACTCAAATATAGTTACGTTTTATGTGTCCAGACCCCAGCCCCTAGAAACATTAATAAAGGCTGAGTTTTCTCCTCCCCTCTGCTCTCTCTCTCTCTCTCTCTCTCTCTCTCTCTCTCTCTCTCTCTCTCTCTCTCTCTCTCTCTTTCTCACACACACACACACACACACACGCAAGCACATACACACTCATACACACACACGTTTTCTTTCTGACGCCGCCCATGGACAGAAGCTGAATGTGACGAACAACCGCGATTTACCACCGGAATTCACAGCCGGTGAACAAGAAGAAGAAGAAGAAGAATACAAAATTGACATCACAACCCTCGGAAAACTCCCATAAGCGCTCAGTTCCCATCTTCAGCAGCAAGCGAGGAGTTCTAACTCAAATGGTACAATTATTTGTCTGAAAACGGAATGACAGAAGTACGTTACACAATAAAACTTACACGTGCAAGCTTCGATGGTTGCATCCATGACAACGCTATCCAGCTCGCTGAAAGCACCAGTACGAAATATCTGCCGTCGACGTGGTGTTGTGGTCTCCAGAAAAGACGCGAAAGCATTAGCAGGGCTATTCTTTCGGTACGTCTCCATGCCAGAGACGATGTCTAACTCTTCCTGGTTAACTTTGTCTCCGACAGCTGAAATACAGGCCAACATTAGATCACCAGACAAAATACACACGAATCGTTTTTCTCTAACTCAGCGGCTCTCAACCTGCCGGTCACGACTCTTTTTGGGTCAAACGATCCCTTCACAAGGGTCGTCTAAGA
>CAJHNH020001021.1:201776-207193 GCA_905116865.2 Candidula unifasciata
CGACAGACAGAAAGACAGACAAGACCAGACAGACAGACAGACAGACAGACAGACAGAACAGACAGACAGACAGACAGGACAGACAGATAGACAGACAGACAGACAGACAGGACAGACAGAGCGACAGAGCGACAGAGCGACAGAGCGCCCAGAAAAGGCAGGAGCGCAAGCGAGAGAAGCGACAGAGCGAACAGAGCGACAGAGCGACAGAGCGAGAGAGAGAAGAGGGGGAATAGAGTGAAGAGAAGGGGGGAAGAGAGAGAGAGAGAGGAGCGAGAGATATAGAGAGAGAGAGAGAAGAGAGAGAGAGAGATTGAGAGTAGAATAGAGAGGATAGATAGATAGAGATATAGAGAGATAGAGAGATGAGGGAGATAGAGAGTTAGAGAGATAGAGAGATAGAGAGATATAGAGAGATAGAGAGATAATAGAGATAGATAGATAGATAGAGATAGATAGAATAGATAAGATAGATAGATAGATAGATAGAGTAGTTAGCTAGATAGATAGATAGATAGTAGTTAGATAGATAGATAGATCGATAGATAGATAGATAGATAGATAGATAGATAGATAGGTATATAGATAGATAGAGAGATAGATATGATAGATAGATAATAGATAGATAGATAGATAGATAGCATTAGATAGATAGATAGATAGATAGCTCAGTAGATGACTTCGGATAGGATCGAATCGTCTAGATACAGAGAAATAAGAAGAATAGGAGGAAAAAAATCGAAAAGGAAAATAAAAACGATCGATCGATCTATCGATAGTGATAGATAGATAATGATAGAATAGATAGATAGATGGATAGATAAGATAGATAGATAGATAGAATAGATAGATAGATTAGATAGATAGATAGATAGATAGATAGATAGATAGATAGATAGCTAGATAGATAGTATAGATAGATAGATAGATAGATAGATAGATTATAGATAGACTTGATAGATAGATGAGATAGATAGAGAGTAGAGAGAGAGAGAGAAGAGAGAGAGATAGAATAAGATAGAAGATAGATAGATAGATAGATAGATAGATAGATAGATAGAGAGAGAGAGAGAGAGAAAGAGAGAGACTTCAATCGTTTCACAGACATCACTGTGCCATGTCTAACCTCCTCTGTTACAGGAAGACATCTAAAAGACCGGTATGGGTACATGCGAATTATTTTGTCAATTTCAGATCTATCAAAATAAAAAAATAAAAAACTGTTTTCATTAATTTTGGCAAGATAAATACTCATAATTTTAAAACTGTAAGTGCTGGTCCGAAAGGACGTTGTGTATCACTAGCTCGTTTCCCTACGAGATACGCATAGCCAAAACAGAAAGGAACAAACTGGTAAAAAGAGAAGAGGATTAAAGGGCAAGCTACTAAAGAAAATAAACAGGACGAAGAATGATCCAGGACGGAAATACTAGGAATACACGGATAAAAGGATCACATGGGGACCAGACAAGAAGGAGCGGTATGAAAATCAGGATAGGGACACAAAGTCAGAGAACTGGCGCACATACAAAATATTAACCAAGAAAGTAGCGCAAATAAACCTGACCATAAATATAATCAGAGACTGTTGGAGGCTTCGGCTGCTAACAGCAGTTTGAACATGGTAAGGATTGTTTTTTTAAAGAACGGATGGACGGACAAATCCAACGACTCGTGACCGACTGAGTTTAGCTGAAGATGACGCGGGAAAGGAAGGACGAATTGTGCCGGACCTTGAGGTAACACAGACAAGGAACTTAGAGATTGAGGAATACAGGGTTTGGACTGTGACTGAGACGGTTGTTTCTAAGACAGAAAAGGTTACTGTAAAGACTGTAGTTCTTCACAGCAGTGTTCTAAATGAAAACGACTAGGGTATAACTGTATAATTCTCTGTGAAAGTAGCTGCAGACAATTTATCTTGCCTTGGCTTTGACATTGGTACCGAGAGCTGACCATTCAAAAAGAAATGGCAAACTACTAAACGTAAAATTTGTCTAGAAAAACCACGACAGCTGAAAAATGCTGGGTTTGGTTCTGCAACTCTGTGAATGTGACTCAGGTTTAATTCTTCTTCTTTTTCTTCTTCTTCTTCTTCTTCTTCTTCTTCTTCTTCTTCTTCTTCTTCTTCTTCTTCTTCTTCTTCTTCTTCTTCTTCTTCTTCTTCTTCTGCCTTTCTAGCCCCAAATGGAGCATAGGCTATCAACCAGCCCGATATCGCATGCAGCTCTCCTCATGTCCTCCCCTTCTTTTTAACATTACTCTCTAGCTCCCTACTGCATGTGTTGTTTTTTAATCTTCCTTTATTTCTATGCCGTTGTAGGTTCCAGTGGAAAGTCAGTCTAGTTATATTGTTCAGGTTTTCTCAACGTGTGTTTTATCCAACGCCGACGTCTTTTCTTCACTGTTTGGTCCACTGGTTCTCTCCCAAAGCTCTACATTAGTGATTCGGTCATACCATTTAATTCCTTCAGCTATTTTAGTATATTTCTCTGTGAAATTGACTATAGTTTAATCATGTTCGTGTTACCTGTAGATTGTTAAGTCTCTTACATGGCTAGGCTGTTTGATATGTAGCATAGGGTAGAATGTTGTAAGCCTAAGTTTTCAGGAGCCTTCTCCATAGGTGTGGCATTACTATGGAGCGACAGTCAGCATGACACACTCTTCACCTCACAACTTCCTTGTGGGTCAGAGCCATTCTGTTGCAGCTCCGATTGCGCAGGATTTGTGAGGATGGTCCATGAGACCAGGACGCTGTTTTACTAATGTGGAGTCACAGAAAGAGGTCAGCGATTGTAAAGGGCCCTTGGTGTCAGTTAGACTTGGGTCAAGAACGTGGACAACCCCAACATATACTGTTACACCTAAGTGTCCAATAAAAAAAATCGTGTCAGAACTCCGCCAGTTGGGGGTGTGCTCTCTTTGACGAGCCGAATTACTGTATCATTTTAACGTAGAGATAAGTTTTCAAAATAATAATCAATATTTACTGGAAGCAAGAAACAGCAATTAAATTGGGAAATAAAAAAGGCAGCTATAAACAGATAAAGCAAGATGTGAGGCAAGTATGACTTTTATCACCGGATCTCTTCTTTCTCTATAGTGAAAAAACAAAAAAAAATATTAAGGGAGGTCAGGATAGACCAGGAATACTAGTTGGAGTTTGTAACAAAAAAAAAAACTTTGTTACGCAGATGATACAGTATTAACAGCGGAAAACACAGAAGTCTTACAACTATTAGATATTGTGTTACTAAAGAGGGCAGAAAAGGGCTTTCATAGAATGTCAAGAAAACAGAAACAATGATTATGTCAAAGAAGAAGTTAACTCCCAAGTGTGACCTAACAATAGAAGAGAAAGAGCTTAACAAATAAATTTACGTATCGGGGACATTCATAACATCAAAAGGACGACGTGTGACAAAAATTAGGGGCGGGATTGGCCATGCAAAGGCAGCATTTCAGAAAATGAAAAGCAACTTGTGTAATATTTCAATTTCATTAAACATCCAAAAACGAGTATTGATTGAAATGTTACATCCAACCTGCTCTGTTGTATGGCAGTAAATCTTAAGATGTGAGAAAACAAAATAAGAGGAGTTTGGAGGCAACTGAGATATGGTTCTTGAGAAGAATTTTGCGAATACCTTTGTTTGCTAGAATAACTAACAATGATTGCTTGGAAATGTCTAATAAAAGAAGAACATTATATTCAACAATGAGAAGTAGACAAACAATGTTCTTTCATCATGTAATAAGAAAGGCAGCACCCGGAAACATCGTGACGACGGGAAAGATCACTGGTAGAAGAGACAGAGGAAGACCAAGGAAAATGATTTAGGATGACTTAGGACAGTGGCATGAAGGAATATAATTAGTGAAATTGGTCCACAACACCGAAGACCGAGATCTGTGGAGATAAATGAACGCCAACGTCAGCTGGCATGACACTTGCCGATGATGAGTAGAGACGTACATGACAAAGATATTGGATTTTACATATTTCATACAATGCAAAGAACGTAGACCCTGAAAACTTGTGCTGAAATCGTCTGATAAACATAAAAGCCAGTTAAAACAAAACACTACACAGCTCAGAGTTTGTAGCTGGAGAAGATATTGCTATTTATTGACGAGATTTTAATTTACCTGGGCTGCCTGACTTCTGCTAACCGTTCTCCTAAAGCTCTTTGTCCTGACGTAATGGATGACTTCGTCGATCCGCGTACCGCCGTAAGTCCTGGTGATACGGTAAAGATCTCCAATGGCAGAAGAGAGGCTCGTGTGGTCGTTGACGTCAAACCCGTGAACTACCTGCAGAAATGCAAGTAAAACCCAAGGATGCAGTTGTGTCATGGTCTTAACTGGTTTGTGGGCGCGGTAAATGACAATTGTCCGCACCTTCAGGGGTATGGGGCGTACACTGCTAGACCTATATTTTATAGACCATTCTGCACTCACTGGATGATCTGCATACACTAAACTGGATGCCTTTACTTCCCATAATGTTACTTAGTATCCATTTAAGGTTGGGTCGACCTAGGCGCCAAGGGCATTTGTTTGTGGAAAAGAAAATCGCTCCGTTTAGATTTAAACTTAGACCTTTGGATCTGCAGTGCGAGGGTCTAGCCGGTACACTACGGGGACGACGGTAACGTCGTGGATAGTCGCTCGCCTGCCGGTCCGAGACTGGATGCAGTCGGATTTAGTTTTTTCCAAACACTGGACCCCAGGTGGAACAAGCCTAAAATAAGTACCAGGTTTCTTTCAGCAATAATTTTTTTCTTATTCCTACGATACCGAAAATATATGTTTCGTCTCCCCCCCCCCCCCCCCCCCACCCGCCCCCCCCCCCCCCCCCCACTTTTTTTTTCCCGGTGAAATACGACCTTGTCTCCTTATGTCCACATTCGATTACTGCATTTCACAGCGATCGGAAGCTTTATACAACGCTCTCACAAAACGCTTCATTTGAAGCCTTTGGCTGCCATTTTCCACTGATTTTCAGAGGACTAACCGATTGCGTTTACATTTGTCAGGACTGTGCTTCATTATTTGTTGATGGTTTTAAATAAGATTGTGGTGTAGAGTTATGTGCTTTAAGGAATATATCATTGTGTTTACTAATTTAACTTTGAATTCCGTGACAGCGGAGTTGCCGCGCAACCGTTTAGTCTATTATAGCGCAGTTCAACAGCCAATAGGATCGCAGCTTGCAGATTGTTTTCCCGCGACTATCTTGCTGGACGAGCCTCTGCATCAGTATTAAAAACTGGGATCTCATTGGTTAGCTTGAGCTTCGTGACTTTACTCCACTTCATCCCCCCGTTGCTTTGTTAACTTGCTAAAAATGTCTCTTGATTTCCATTTGGTTCGCTGAACTTGTGAATTTCCCCCAAAATTTATACCCGGTG